>JARFXV010001917.1:0-133218 GCA_031761425.1 Cosmopolites sordidus
ATATATATATATAACCATTAATTATCAGTACTAAAATATATCTCAGAAACCATTTATTGACAAGCGGCGTCGTTTCAAAGCTTGAACATTTCTGGACCTAACGAAACATACTTTACCGCGATCGGTTGATATTTGCTGATTTTATGTCGTCTTGAAGTCGATTTTATGAAGCCAAAAAAGTTTGATGTACAATAAAAATGTATTAAATTTAACGCAAAACTCGGTAAAACTCTGTCGGAAACGTTCCGTTTACAGCAAGTGTGATAGCAAATGACTGCAATGCTTTACTAAAAATGATGGAAGAGGCTTTGAATATCGACAAAGAAACGATTCGATTCATTCTTCACAAGGATTTGGGTAAAACAAAGGTGTGGGCAAAGTTTGTTCCATACAT
This sequence comes from Cosmopolites sordidus, assembly GCA_031761425.1. Lineage (NCBI taxonomy): Eukaryota > Metazoa > Arthropoda > Insecta > Coleoptera > Curculionidae > Cosmopolites > Cosmopolites sordidus. The sequence continues at coordinate 395 of JARFXV010001917.1, forward strand.
TTTGATTGAGGCGCAAATCTCACTTCGTGTCAATCATTCCATTCGAAGCTTCCTGAAATTAATTCTTACGGGGAAATAACTAACTACTTTCAATACGACCCAAAAACTAAGCGCCAAAGTGATTAGTGAACGGAAGTCGAAAAACTCACCACGGACAAAACAAACATGAAAAACTCAAAAATTTCAAAAATCAGAGCAATGTTCATTGCTCTCTTCGATAGCAAAGGCATCATTCTCAAAGAGTTCATTCCAACTGGTCAAATTGTCACTGGGCAGTACCACTTAAAGTCTTGAAACGATTGAACCAAGTCTGCGTGATCAACTATCCATCGTATTCACCAGATTTAGCCCTTTGTGACTTTTCCTTGTTCCCTAAAGTTCAAATTAAAGTTGAAAGGGTGTTTTTTGAAGACATTCGGAGTATCCAAATCGCGGTTTCAAGCGGCGCAAAGGTTCGACGCGTGCTTTGGAGGCTATTCCACAAAATGAGCTGGAGCACGGATTTGAATCACTATTGAATTGATGTAAACAAATGTATCGAAGCGAGAGGAGAATACTTCAAATAATAATTCATAAAAAATGCCAGGTATTTCGTTTTAATTATATTTTCCAGACCAGTACTGATATCTAATGGATGCATATATATATATATATATATATATATATATATATATATATATATATATATATATATATATATATATATATATATATATATATATATATATATATATTACATCTAATATTTTCACGGATGGTAGATAATGTTTCTAAATCAGTCCGGGTGGCGATCCGTTGATTCTGTGAAGTCATGACGTTTCCCCAAAAGCTCATTTGACATTTTCAAGTGTTCTCCGCTACGACTGAAGAGTCCAACTGACGTGCACTGATCATTGTGCTCGCTTTTATAGCCGGCCGGCGACTGCGCAGATTATATCGGGGTAGTTCGAGACTATTTGCGGCGCTCGGCAACGCTGTCGAGCGTCCGATTATTGATTTTTCTACCTCGCCGCCACGTTGCCGCATTTCTTCTTTTTTCAAAAGGGATTTCCATACTTTTGGAATGTTGCGAGCGTCGTTTCGCGTATTTAGCTCACTCCTTTCTTCTATTTCAAGGGCTTCTCTGATTGTTCGAACCTTGTAGTTTTCAATATTCGCTATTTCTTTGGCTCCTTCAAAATTGATTTTATGTTCTGTTTGTAGATGGTGCTGGAACTGAACGGAAGTGGTTTGTTTTTTTTTAGTTGTTTTATGTTCTTGTATTTTGGCTGATATTTGTTTGTTTGTTTGTCTTATGTATGTTCTGTTGCAGTCGGAACAAGATATACTGTACACCCCATGATTTTCCAGTCTAACTTTGTCCTTTTTTTTAGGATGTTTGCGACAGTTTTATGCGGCTTGTAGGCTGTTCTGATCTTATGTTTCTTTAGTAGTCTGCCTATCCTATCTGTGATTCATTTTACGCACGGTCGCAGGACCTGTGGTGAATTTGGTTCATGATCCTCTATTGTTCTTCGTGTTTGTGTTTCCTGACGGCAAATGGTTTTCCTGATACAATTTTCTGAATATTCATTTCGTCTAAGGGTTGTGGAAATTTTTGGTAGTTCTTCGCTTCGTGTATCTGGTAGTGTCAGTCGGAAGGATCTGGAAATCAAGGTGTTCAAGGGATTTAGCGTTGAGGTATCGATCGATGTGAGTTGGTTTTTTATACACTGTGTATTCAAGGGTTCCAGAAAGTTTCCTTGTGATAAGGAGATCCAAAAATGGCAGTTTTCTATCCTGTTCGACTTCCAGAGTGAACTGTATTCTGGGGTGAATTCCATTTAACTGGGTTAGGAAATTGTTTAGAAGTTTGTTTCCGTGAGGCCATATTATAAAGATATCATCCACGTAGCGCTTCCAAAGTTTAGGTTTTAAAGGAATGTTGGCCAATGCCTTTGTTTCGAAGTCGATCATGAACAGGTTGGCTATAGCAGGTGATAAAGATGATCCCATTGGGCCACCGTCGGTCTGTCTGTAGATCTGCCGGTTGAAGGAAAAATATGTATTCTTCAAGCAGTGTTCGGAGAGTTCCACCACACATGGTGGAAAGTATCATTGAGTATATTGAACCCTTAAGTATATTGGATCCGAATGGGGAATGGACCGAAATGGCTCAAGACATTAAGAATTGGAAGCATGCCAAAGAGTTCCTTAGTCTAAAGTCTTCTTATATCCAGTCAACAACCCACAGTTTCGCCGACTTCTCATCGGACAGCGAATGCATGCAGTCCTAGATTTCTCTCGACTGCATCCAATAAGACAACATTAGCCTAGTGTTATACACTCCAACTTCTGGGTTCCGCACTATCATGTGGAACAATTCTTATTTGAGCAGAGACGCAGATTGTTGTGTGTGTTCTTAAAAAATATGTTTAAGGGAGAAAGGTAAAAAATGGTTTATTCAAAGTATGCACCATCGCTAGCAACATATTTTTCTCATTTCTCTGATAATTTATGGATGCCCTCCCAGAAAAACCGTATATCTTTTGAGGTGGTACAGTCATCAAGCCATTTTTTAATATCTCCGTAATTACTGAACGGTTTCATGATAAGTGTGTGAGACATCGATGAAAACAAGTGGTAGTCGGAAGGGATCAAGTCTGGTATCTGGAGTATGGCGGGTGGAGCAAGAGTTCCCAGCCAAGTAGCCCCTCTCTCCCTGTGTGTGATGGGGCGCTGTCATGCTGTAAAATCACTTCTCGTGTCTTGTAGCCAATTCTGGACGGTTTTCGATCAGTGGTATGTAACTGTTTCACTTGGTTTCAGAAGCTCATTCTACCAAATACCTAGAATTGTCTCCTTTCGACAGCGATTTGTTGTTGCGGTCAGTGTTGATGGTTGTCCTGAGTCCAAACCACGATTTTCTGAGTTTTAGAATCTCGAAATATATCCATTTTTCGTCTTCAGTCACGATCCGACGCAAAAAAGTCTTTCTTTCATGCCGAGCAAGCAAAACTTCGCACACCATTTTTCGCTTTTCCATCTATTTCTTGTTCAGCTGATGGTACCCATTTTTCTGCCTTCTGGATCTTTTCCATGGCATGCAGACACATTTTTTTAGAGAAAAACTCACAACGGATTCTTGACCAGCACCACCTAAAACTAAACCGTACCGATTCACACCGAACAGTTCTAAATTACTGGATGTTTCAGATATTTGTGATATTTATATTATAATTTTTTTTAATAATTACATGTACTCTCTATTATTAAAACTAATTAACAACTACTAAATTAATAAACAAATGTTACTTTGACTGATTGATTTGTCTTATAGTGATTTCCAAAGGCAATAATGATTTATTCGTTAAAAGAAAAAGTAGAAATTATAAGATTAGTTGGTGATAGCACGCGAACTTTTCGTGAAGCAGCAAAAGAATTTAATAGAAGACATCCAGAATAGAACATCAATCATATTACAGTTTTTTGCATACACCAATATTTTGATCAAAACGGAACTGTTAATAAACTTTCTAATCAGCATCGTTCTCGTGCATTTCGAGCAACTCAATTAGCTTTTGATTATTTTAATAAGAATCCATACTCACGCCATGGGACGCTAGTGTAATTTTAAATATCCCGAAAAGCACTATCTGGTTATGCTTGAAGAAAACTAACAGGAAACCTTTTAAACTAAAATTTCTTCAAACATTTGAAGTTGGTGATACTGAAATATGAATGGAATACTGTTTAGGGTTACAAGGCATGTACATTACAAGATCCTACATTTCTAAAAAATATTTTATACACACATGTTAGTTGTTGTTTTATTACACAAATATTAGTTTATGGGCTCAATATAACCCACATTGGGTGATACAATGTAAGAGACAATATTCTACTAAGGTAAACGTTTGGTGCGGTATTTTAAATGACATTATTATTGGACCATATTTTTTCGATGGAAATTTGAATGCAGTTAGGTTTCTTAGATTTTTACAAAATGAGTTTGATGATAAAATGGATGCGTTGCCTATTAATTATCGGTACAATTTACACTTACAATTTGATGGGGTACCCAATCATTATGCAGTTAACGGAAAAAACTGGTTAAATAATAATTTTCCAAATGGTTGGATTGGGCGAAACAGCCCTGTAATTAATTGACAGCCGAGTTCCCCGGACCTCAAGCCTCTTGATTTTTTTCTCTGCGGGACAATTAAAAATAAGGCTTATGTTTCGAGGCTCCAAACTCGAGACGATCTTTGTGATCGTATTAGACAGGCTTGCTGTAGCATTACCAAACAACCATTGAGAAAAGTAGTTAACAATACCCGATGACGTGTTGAAAAGGATTGATAGAAAATGGCAGAATGATAGAAATATCTAGTATTTAACTTTTATAATGTCAATTTAGATCGATCTGTAAATAAAGAAAGCTTTTGTTAAAAAATAGTCTGTAATTATTAGGAAAATTATTAATTTGAAAAAATATCAAAAAATAATATCAAGGACACCCAGTAATTTAGAATCATTGAAAGCGATACATTTTAGTTTAAGGTGGCGCTGGTCAAGAATCCGCTGTTAGTTTTTCTCTAAAAAAAGCCCTAATAGTACTTCTCGAAAATAGAAGCCATAAAAGTTGAGCCATGATATTAGCAAAAAAAACAGGTGATATACTTTCTTAATGACATTTTCCGAGATCTATCCAACAAAAGAAATACGAAGATCGGTCCAGAAATAAACATTTTAAGGGGGTGGTAAGTTCTTATCCTGGAAACACTGTACATTATATCCTTTTATTATGCAGTTATACAAAATAAATAACCATGCCCCCATAGAAAAAATATTTCGACCTGTAGTTTCAAGTATGCAATGAAATTGCACAAAAATAAAGAAAAATACAATTTAATATCTGTCTGGCTGCATGAGTTACTTAGTGCTTTGTTTCGGGAATATTTTGTAGTTTTTTTTGATTGATACATTCTCGTTTTCACGTTGTTATTATATATTTTAAACTTAATGGAATACGCGAAAGGAGACTTCTAAAACAGCCGGTTAACAGTACATTTTTACGATTTCTACGTGCAGAAATAAATATACCATGTATGTAATTTATGACGTCTAATAAGTAAAACATATGTTGTAAAATAGCGAAAGGATACAGTCGCGTACCAAAAGTGCAAAATAAATTTCACCGGAACTTGTTCCCACATTACTCACCTTTACACCTGTTAAATCCACTAATATATCTTATTAATGTTGTTCAGATAGCGATTATAACAGCCGTTATTTATTTTACACTCAACGTTAGAGACCTCCTAAATAATATACGGTAAAAATTATAATAAGTAACATTTCATCCATTAACAACTTTGTAAATTTAACACGGTCAGGCCAGTTTTAATTTAAATGCCTTATACGAAGGTTGCTATTTACGTATCCGGAATAATAAATAAAAACAAATATTTATCATTGAAAATGGTTTTATTATTTTTGATAATCGATACTATTTTGCTTACATTTGAACTAATTTTCATAGCACTTTTTTCATTCCGATTGAGGTATCTCCAAAATGTGTATTTTAAACGTATCAACCGCGTATTCTGGTGTCGAAAATCGTTAACCAGGGAGTTTATTCTTTACGGAGGGGAACAAAAAGAGAACATTGGATGCCAAATCAGGACTGTACGTCACATGATCAATCAATTCGATGTTTTGACCGGTTAAATATTGAGTTGTTCGGACCGATGCGTGGAGTTTGTGTTGTCATGGTGAAGAATGAGCCTGCGACGCAAGTTGTTTTTTCTTATTTTTTCAAAGACTTCTAGCAAACAAATGGTTGTGTACTATTCAGAACTGTTCTACGATTCTCTAGTGGCACTGTAGCCACATGCTCATTTATTCCAAAAAAAACAGGCCACCATTTGCTTCGAAGTGCTTCTTGCGCGAATAACTTTTGTTGGGTTTGGCTCATTTTGAAAGATTTGTACAGTCAATTGTTGTTTACTTTCGGACTCATACGCATAGATTTAAGATTCATCATCTGTATGGGTGTTGTACACGTTTTGTACACTTTTAAAGTTAAAAAAAAGTGTTAAAGTAGTGTTTGAGAACGTAAAGTCGTTTTACGAAACTATAGTCACACAAATTTTGTTTAAAAATAAAAGTGATAGATAACAAAGTAAAAAATTGTTAAATACTAACGTTAGTAATACCGTAAATACGTTGGTACAGTAGATCTCTATAAACGAAAAGAAAATGTGGATTCCAACAAGTCTACTGCGATTATTCTCTTGCGGCTTCTTTGAATTCAAGTGAAAGTTATCGCAGACGTATAGTAGCCGCGAGCAAGTAAAACTTGCGTCTTCAATAATTTCTTTCGATTGATTCAGGCGTTAAGAAGCCTCTTCTTCTTCGTACAGACATGAAAATGGTTAATGATTGTTCTGGGTGGTCTTTAAATAGATGAACCGTTAGATAAAAATTTACAAACATTTCTTTAGTTATCGCGAATCTTGTTCTCAAACATTAATTTATATTGTATGATAAAAATCAACAATTAAATATAACAATGTTACTTGTTACACTAAGGTGTAATAAAAGTATTCGCGTTTTTTCCTTTGTTTATAAATCAAGGTCTATACCTCTTGTTTCGACAAATAAATATTATTCTGTCAACGGTTTATAACAAAAACTTTAAAATTAGAAAAATGAATCGCAAAATTCAAGCAATTTTAAGATATTATTTTAAAAAAGGCTTCAAAACTACACCGCTCTTGAGATTTGCGATGTAGAGGCACAAGGTGCCCTCATCTTTGGTTCAAAGAGTTCTGTGAGGGAGATATGAAGATAGAGAGTCTTGACGATAGGAGAAGATCAGATCATCCACGGTCTCTCGATGCTGACGTTTTAAAAGTAAACACATCGTGACCGAAGATGAATATAATTACTGGATCAAAGATATATATTTCATTCTCTATTTCTATCGATCTATAATTTGAGGAATTAGCTCCAGATAATTTTTTTTAAACAGTGAATAACTAAGTAAACTCGAAGAGATTTACCACTAAACACCAAATCACTTTTTGAAAATTTTCGACGCACGTTTCGCAAACCATGTTAGCATCATCAAGAGATTATTTAATCTATCTACAAGATTAAATTAATCTATAAAAAAATGGCTCCAAATATATAAAAAAGAATGCTGTTTCACCAAGACAATGCACCGTGTTACAATTGGATGAATTGCACTTTGAACTGCATCCTCATTCATCGTATTCTCCAGATCTGGTCTCCAGCGATCATTTTTTGTTCTCAGAACTCAAAAAAATGGTCTATGGAAAGAAATTTCGCTCCAATAAAGAGATAATTACCAAAACTGAAGGATATTTTCAAGGCAAAGAGAAATAGTTCTATAAAAAAGGAGCAAAAATGGCAGAAAAGAGTTGGAATGATTGTATGGTACTTCAAGGAGAATATATTCATGAATAATGTCGAAATTTGCAAAAAATTATGTTTTATTTGTCAGACCGGGGACTTATTGACTGCTATTAAACATATTCGTTGGGTGTGAATTAAAAAAGAAGGTAAATTTGGATGATACAGTGTTAGTTTTATTCGATTACATGCAGTTTAATCAGTGTAAAACAGAAATGTATTTATACGATAGTTAAATTTTGAAACTATCGTTTTCCTATCGAAAATATCAAGGCCAAACTACTAATCAATATCTTCTCACATCATCAACTAAACAACGTCGTGTATTGCCATTAAAAATAGATTAAATGAAACAAACCATTTTACGAAGCAATTATTCTCCAACGGCAGCATCTTATTAACGGCCGTAGCAAAAGGAAGGAAAGAAAGGAACATTCAGAAACATAAAGGAGTATATTACATAACGTTTATTGACGGTGATTGATTATCGATGGATTTCCGATCGTTTAATTTGATGTTAAAAGAGCTGATGAAGTGTTGGATTTGCATGTAATCGTATGTTACTTGAAACTGTTTATTAAACGATCATTTTTAATCTGATCTTTGAGAGCGGAGATGATATTTCGTTTCATAAAGAAGAAGGAAAGTATTCTAAGTGAAGATAACAAACCATTACACATTGAATAACTCTATATATATATATATATATATATATATATATATATATATATATATATATATATATATATATATATATATATAATTATATATTTTTTTCAATAATTTTTTTTTATACAGGGTGTGTCATGTAACAGTGGCCAATACCAATTTTCTTATTTTAAATACAACACCCTGTATATTATTTAATTTTTGGATTCTTCAGGAAATTCTAGACATATTTCATGTAAAATATCCTAGACTTATCTTCAACTGTTTCGGAAATATTAAATAATTCTTCGAACATTATCAGCAAATAGGCAAAGATAAAAAATCAGGTTTTCAAAAGTAGGTATTTATTGTATGAAACGTCAAAAAAATCAACGTGCCTTTTAAATTAGTTTTCTTTTACGTGTGTGATTCATTTGATTTAAACATGGTGTATTTATCAGAGAGTCATAAAATAACTATCTTAATGATGATAGGTTATGTAGATAGGACACGAACTCAAGCCGAAGTTATTCGTCTCTTTAAGGAAAAATACCTGACTTACCACCCATATCCCAAGGTACAGTAAGTAAAGTTAAAAAACAATTTAGAGAACTGGAACACGTGAGACAAATTAAGAAGGAAGCAGTGTCGTTGCCCGATAACAAAAAATTGGATGCAATGCTTGCATTCAAGATAATCCGCATACCCCAACTCGACAAGTTGCCTTGGAAAACAATGTCGGTCGCTCTTCGGTTGCCAGAATATTGAAAGAGAATAAAATGCATCCGTATAAGCTACAGCCTACTCAAGAGCTTAGTGAAGACGACTTCGACAGGAGAATGGAGTTTTGCGAACAAATGATGCACAGAATAGACAACAACCTTCTGAGAGTGAAAAACGTTTTATTTTCTGATGAATCCACTTTTACTCTTCATGGGCATATCAATCGCCAGAACTGTCGTTATTGGTCGAGAGAAAATCCTCACTGGATGCGGGAAATTCACACACAAAGACCTGAAAACATTCATGTCTGGGCAGGTATTATAGGAGATCAAATAATTGGTTCAATATTTCTCGATCAAAATTTAAATGGGGTAAATTACTTAGACTTTCTCCAAAGTCAGCTCATTCCAAATCTTATAAATTTGTACCCTAATAGAAGAAATCCTCAATTGCTAGCCGACACAATTTGGTCCCAACAAGATGGAGCACCCCCCATTATCAAGTTAATGTGCTCAGTACCTCGATAATGTGTTTCCAAATCGATGGATTGGGAGGAGAGGGCCACTAGAATGGCCACCAAGGTCCTCGGACCTCACTCAGTTGGATTTTTTTATGGGGATATCTCAAAAGCGTCGTATACAAAACCAAGCCACAAGATCTGAATGATTTAAGAGGACGCATTACCGACAGCATTAGGTCAATTACGCCACAAACATTAAATAATGTCAGGAATCAGTTTTACTTGAGGTTGGGGTGTTGCCAGGACGTCCAGGGTTCACAATTCGAGCATTTGTTACATTAAATGTTTTAAATAAAAAATTAATATCGATAATAAAACAAAAACAAGACAAAAAAACTGTGCGTTTCGAAGAAATTATCGCAGCTCTTGCTGGCATTGTTGATAAAAATCTAATTGTAACAATTCGTCACGGTTCGCAGGAAGTTAGGTTTTATTATTCAACTACGTAGACAATTTGATCTGGATGAGATGTGGTTCCAACAAGACGGCTCCACATGTTATACGCCCAATGGGACAAACTGATTTATTGTGGGAACAGTTTGGCGAAAAAACTATTTTTACGAACGGACCTGTTAATTGGCCATCAAGGGCATGTGATTTAATTCCTTTAGATCATTTTCTTTGGGGTTATGTTAAATCTTTCGCCTATGCCGATAAACTAGCAACTATTGATGACGACTTGAAAGCTAACTCGGTCAGATGTGGACATAAGATATATGACATATACAGGACATAAGATAATACCTATCCACACAAGCAAAAATAAGACACTACAACACAGTAATCAAACCAGAGGTACTATACGCAAGCGAGACACTTAATCTTCATACAAAAAGCGGCATAGAAAACATACTAAAAGAAGAACGCAAAATTATGAGGAAAATTCTCGGCCCAAAACTGACAGAGAAAGGATACAGACTACATTCTCGAAAGACCACTGAGAAAATGTCCAACGTAGCGGCGGACATAAGAAAAAGAAGGTTGAAATTCTATGGATATATCAGTAGACTCCCACCGACAAGACTTACCAACAGAATTCTTACATACATACAAGGAGTCAAGTCAACAGTACCATGGATCACACAAGTCAGAGCTGATCTGGGAAAAGCACAAATGGGTCCGAGAGAGAAAAATCACTGGGTAAAAACAAAAAACCAAACGGAGACAAATTTCTCAGTGATTCTTTTTTGTAATAAATTTGCCTAACGAACGAAACTTTAAAAATATAAAAAAGTTCTAAAAAAATATACAAACTTTTAACGTTAACGTTTCGGGAAGTATTCTCTTCCCGTTTTCAAAATGAATCTAAAAATAAATTATATTAATTTTCTATAAATTATGAAAAGATAGGAAGTAAATATATTTTTTGTGTATGTCAATGATACTTACATTGACAAATAGTTTTTAATGACAGTGATATACTACAAAAAAAAAAAATATATATATATATATATATATATATATATATATATATATATATATATATATATATATATATATATATATATATATATATATATATATATATATATATATATATATATATATATATATATATATATATATATATATATATATATATATATATATATATATATAGGTGAGGTTTACCGTGTGATTGTTTATTGAAATTCTTAAATGTTTTTGATTGAATTCTTTAGAATCAGGAACATTATTGAATTTAAATCTACAGCAATACAGTTATTTTTATTTAAATTAATTATAGCGGCTTCTTTTAATTTTCTGTATTTTGTTACCGATTCTTTTAATACCATTGTGGAATTATTCCAATTGATTCTATGACTCGATTCCCATGCGTGTTGACAAATTCTAGATTTATTAAAATCGCCCTTGCTAAGAAGGTCTTTTATTTTATTCTTTTATTTTTACATCTAACGGTTTAGATGTCTCACCTATATAGAATTTGCCACATTCGTTCGTTAGGCCAATTTATTACAAAAAAGAATCACTGAGAAATTTGTCTCCGTTTGGTTTTTTGTTTTTCCAGTGATTCTTTTTTTATATAACAACATATATTTTTGATATATATATGTTTATATATTTATATTTATATATATATATATATATATATATATATATATATATATATATATATATATATATATATATATATATATATATGTTTATATGTTTTATATTTATGTTTATATATATATATGTTTATATGTTTATATATATTGTTTTGATATATATATGTATATAACATATGTTTTAGATCGTGGCGAATAACGCAACTAGAGATAAACACGTCACAAGCATTCAGACATTAGTTTTATCACTTGTAGTTATCATTATGCCTCATTATAAAGTTCTGATACTTCATCTACTTTTTCTTCATCTTCTTACCAACATTTTCTTTTGAATCACCTAGTCTCATTCCATAATAATTAACAAGATATCGTTTTTATAACGATCTACGGCAACACATCGAATAAATGAATAAAAATGATCGGAATTAACCTTCTTCCGTACATCGACCCACTGTCAATCAAACATCATCAGCCGGCAAGGTTAAAAAAAAAGAGAATCTAGGCCGCGTAGTGAATTAAAAATGATAGTGGGGAGTGGCACGCTCAAAGAAAGTATCGGCCATTTCTTAATTTCTTCCGTAATAAGTCGTATGCTGACGACTTTCCGAAAATGACTTTTTATGGAATGTTCGATTGCGTGAAACAGGTCGAATGAAAATGATTACTTTCACTGGTGACTGACCAGATTGCGGTTTCGACGTTTATCGAATCGTTTAATATTAGGTGATGTTTCCTTTTTTTATTTGATTTGGTAAGATGATGTTCTGACAATTGGAGTCTTGAACATTCTTTTTGGCATAAATGGAAAGATCATTATACATTTTCCATATACATTTTCCATATACTTTTATTTACTTTTCTACATAATTTTCATTTTTGTTCAAACATTTGTCATACCGCTAAACAAGTTTTTGAATTCTGACGTTAAAGAAATCTGCCTGTGAAGAAATTCAATCCATGACTGCAGTTTTAACTTTTTCGTCGTCGTTGAACTGTTGACCACCATATATCTCCTTTAAGTACCCAAATAAGTGATCAGTGGGTACAAGGATTGGATTGTAAAGTGCATGATCCAGTTTTTCCCATTCAAAAGACCTGATTAGACCTTGTGTTTGCTCAAAAACATGTGGCCTTGCGTTGTCTCATATTCTGTAACGATGTGGTCTAACAATGTATCTCCTTCCTGATTGTATAGAGTTAAAAACGATACAACACAGCTCAATCTCTTTGTTTTGCGATCGCCAGACAGCAGCTTTGGAATGCACCGAGAATACAATTTTCGACAATTCCATTTCTCTGAAACAATGATGTACAAACTGACCTTGAAACCTGTAGAAATTCACTTGATAACTTTGAAATTGTGAAATCGTCGGTTCGCTCGGGCATGGCTCGTTATGCACATTAACCCGTTCGTTTTTGAACAATCTCACCTATTTTCGAACTTTGCTATCACTCATATCATTATCACCGTAAATCTCGCAAACCTGACGGTGAATTTTCGCTCGTGTCAAATTTCTTATTGGACTGTAAGGTGGATGATCCAGTTCTTCCCTTCGAAAAGACCTTGTGTTTGCCCAGAAACATGTGGCCTTGTATTGGCATGGAGCAATATCACACAAGGTGACAGAATACGCATCAGAATTGATTGTTGTGCCTCTCGGCATAACAACATCCCTTTCGTGTCTCAAAAGACAGTTGCCATGATCTTCCGTGCTGAAATTGTCTGTTTGGCTTTCACGCTGGTTGGCGACGATGTGTGCCACCATTCCATTGACTGTTACTTGGACTCAGGAGTCATGTGAGACACTCAAGTTTCATATCCTGTATAACATAGGGGAAAAGAGCTTCACGTTGGGGGAGCATTTTGCCCGTTTACACTACCATCATTTTGAAATGTGAATAATATTTGGTTAACGGACGTCAGGCGAATGTAAGCAAAGAGGCTAGAAACTTCGTTAAAACGATGCACTCCACAAAAGTTGTTTTTGTAGCTTTATATAGTCTGATTGGTGAAAATACAGGTTGATTATTATTCTTCTATCAAGTTTATCTGTGTTATCAAACTAAGATTTAATTATAATAAAAATAATTTTTTAACTTTCCAAAGCAGTAAAAAATCTTTCTCTAATTTCGAGCTATTTTATATATCTTCTAATAAAGTTCTAATGAACGAACGCCCTGTACATCTTCGTGGCCTTCGTCGGAAAAGTCCCATCTTATTTTCTTATCAACTTTCGCTGACCCACTTCGTAGCGTCGTGCCAGCAGTCTTGTAAAAGTGCAGCGATCACAATATAACTACTTTCTACTGCATGGACAATAATTATTATTATATTATAACTATAAAACACGCGAACAATATATATTTTTTTGTAATATATGGAAAGAAAAGTAAAATTGTTTAAAGTGAAATCATGTTTTTTTATTACGAATTTTATTGAGAATTGATTCTAATCTAACACTATTTATATTTCTTGATTGAAATTAATAATAATTTATTTAATATAATTGTAATTTTAGACGTGATAAAAATAAATATTAAGGACACTGCGGAAGTTTCTACAATCTGACAGTTTTGACCAAATATATTACGCAACATGTTTTATCTGTTCTGATCGGTGAATATTTACATCATAATCTTGAATAGATTAAGGATGCTACAAAGAGTGATGAAACGCTGAAAGCTTGACAGTACTAGATAAAACAACGATGACTGTTGGGGTTTGAGTCCTGCTTAAGGGCCCTTCATGCTGCAGTGGATGGAGAAGGGATAAAATGCTGATATCTATTTTCAAGAACAAATCTCAGATATCACCAAATTGAAACAGCTCTAACTAAAGCAAAAAAGAAATAGAGCTCATGGAACAGCGGGGTCCTACTAAAAATGCCGAAAGAAGCAGGCAATGACTTAAAGGAATGACTTGCAAAACTCTTCAATACTTATCTTCACTTAGGAGAAATCTTCTTAAATAGGAGAGGTAAATTTAATCCACAAGAAGACAGACATCAAAAATCTTGAGAACTATAAACCCGTGAGGTCCCTGTCACAAATTTACCAATTCTTTACTCATATTATAATAAACATACCGACCAAAATATTGACTTCTACCACCTGTTTAAATAAAAGGGCTTCAAATCTGGTTTCAATACTTATCCATTACTAAGCATGTGACATATAATTGAGGAAATTAATGAATAGAACCTAAAACTCTATATGGCCTTTATAGAATATGAAAAGGAATTCGATCCGCTGGAAATATAGAAATATACCTGGAGGTTGATCGAATTTACGCAACCGCGATACCTAGGAGTAAAAGGAGGGTATAGATTATGAGATGAGATAAGATTAAACTTTCTAAAAATTTGCAAGATATATCGTACATACACAAAACTATTAGAGAAATCTATAAGAAGGGAAATATGTATATACAACTCTACAGTAATACAAGATTAACACCTATTAGAAGAGAAGTACGCCAGAGAGACAGAATATCTCCAAAATTAATTATTACTGAAATGAGGGATATCTTTCACGGTATACGCTGGATACTTAATAGACAAACATACGGGTTTCAACGCAGCCACTTGAGGTTCGCTGATATATGTAGTATTGTTAAACAACAACCTATCTGAATTTTAAAATATGATGAACAATTAATTGAACGATATATCTTGAGAAATAGGACTTGAAAAACAGCTTGGTGTAATACAACTAGATATCTTCTTAGAAGACACCTTTAAAAGAAAAAAACTTAGGCTCGTCACCTGAGTATTGGAGTGTGTCAAGTTCACTTCTTGAATATTTCCTGTTTTAATGTAAAATGTGACGGTCAATTAATTCAAATAAATAATATTGAAAAAGAAAACTATAGTAAGCACTTAAAACTAAAACTGCAATGTAAAATTGAAAAAAATATGGAAAATATGTTTGCGCTACCTAAGGCTAATGGATCCAATTTCTTTTAAAAGCAAAATTTAAATGTACTCAATTTAATAGCGCATTGCATGGTGAACATAAAAACTTACTCTGTGATACGGTATGAAACGACAGCAAGACGCGTAGGATGTCAAATTGCCTGCACCTTAGTAAAAATTCTAGACGGAATAATCTACGATAATCTGGATATAAAAAATCTTGTGTGCTGATTTCTGTGGTTCAGAATAGCATTGTCATTTTCTTTGGTTTATTTCATGAAGCATCAGTCACAAATAATATCGATTGAACAAAAGCTTTCCGAAGCTGGTCATGGAAACATCTAAGAGGTGGACTCTAACCATAGCCTGATTGAACTCCGAAATATATAGTCCAGTTATATATTAGGATATTATCTAATATATAATAGGATATTATTAGGATATTATAGGATACACTTGTAGCTTTTTATTGTTTCAAACGTTTATTATATATTTTCCTCTACATATGTTTCGCTTTGTTAGGACTTTCTCAAGAGTATCTTGAACTAATAATAATAGTCAAACACAGTGTCTCTAAATATACAGGTAAAATTATTTCTTTTTTTTTTTTAACGTCTAGTGTAATTATCCTAAATATCGGCTGATAAAAACCGAGCTATTCAATTACTATATGGTCCTATTAAATTATAATTTAATTGGTCATTCGTGGTTGTTATATGACTGTTAAGGATTTTTTTAATTCCAATACTTCTAGTAGCTTTAATTTTTTACTTTTCATTTTTGAGTGTAATAACTTAATATTATTATATATATATATATATATATATATATATATATATATATATATATATATATATATATATATATATTGTAGTATGTCACTGTCATTAAAAACTATTTGTCAATGTAAGTATCATTGACATACACAAAAAAAATATTTACGATTGTTACGATATACTTATGATTGTTTTCAATATAATGTGTAGACATTCCGGTGCTTTTTATATTATTTAAGATATTTTTTGTGTTCTTTTATTCTACAACCCATACTTCTATCACTTTGTCCGATATATACCGCTTCACAATTTTTACAGTTAATTTTATATACACCCGATTTATCTAATGTGTCCGTTTTATCCTTATTATTAACTAACATTCTACCCACATAAAGTTTATTTAAGGAACATTGCAAATACCCCTTGGTATTTCAGAAACAGTGACCTCCATAGGGACTTGGAAATGGACACCGTTACCCAGGCCATTAGCAGATTTGCCCAGAGTCACGAGCAGCGACTTCTTCAGCACGTCAATGTCGAGGCCATCCAGCTCCTTGATAATGCAAGTCAAATCAGAAGACTTAAGAAGACCAAACCCTTTCAGTTGGTTTGAACGTTTGTGTTAGTAAAAAAGCAGAGCATAGTGCTGGTGTATACGTTAATATTGGTGTAATTAAGTTATTGGATTTAATTTAAGGGATACTAGTGAGTAAGTTCTTAAAATCACCTTTTCTTTTGTAGTAACTTAGGTTTGTACAAGATTACTCATTGATCAACTTTGGTCAGATTGTAATTTTGGAAAACTTCCTCAGGGATGTTTTATAAATAAAAAAAAAAAATTAACTAACATTCTACCCACATAAAGTTTATTTACACAAATAGTCTTACAGCCTAGTTTACTTAATCTTTTACACACTGTATTACACAATTTAGTGTAATACAGTGTGTAAGTGTAATTAATAAATTTAAACGATTTGTCTTTTTGCTTTTTAATGTTATAGAATTCTGGTAAATTTAACTTTTTTTGTTTATTTTTTAACAATTTTTCAATGAATACTTCTTTGTAGTCGTTGTTTTTTGCTATCTGTTTAATGTTATAGAGCTCTTTATTAAAATGATTTTTGTTTAGTGCAAAACTAACTAATGTATATATTAGTCTATGAAAAGGAGATAGTTTGACTTGCCAAGATTGTTTAGAACTAAAAGGTATAACCGTGTCTGTTGTAGTCGGTTTTCTGTAAAAATCAAATTTTAATTTGTTAGATATTTTATTTAATGATGAAATTAACTTCCTAGACATAAAAATATAGAAAATATCTAACAAATTACAATTTAATATTTACGGAAAACCGACTGCAACATACAGATAGGCATTACACAAAACTGAAACATTACAACACAGTTATTAAGCCAGAATGTCTATATGGGGCATATATGCTCATTTTGAATAGAAAGAGAGACATCGAGAACATTGAAAGGAAGGAAAGAAAAATCTTAGGCCCCAAACAAATAAATACAACAACATACCGGCTTCGAGAAATCCAAGAAATCAAACAATACACAGATATACCTAGCGATATGAGAAAAAGAAGGCTTAAGTTTTACGGACACATAAAACGGATGAATCCGAGTAGGCTAACTAGACAAATAGTCGAATTTTATGAAAATAGGAGTAGAGCTAAAGTAGAAATAACTAAATGGATTGCTGCAATTAAAGAGGACCTAAGATCAGCAAATATTACACAAAGTGAAATTCAGGATAGAGGCTGTTTCAGACACAAGGTTGACGTTTGGAAGGTTGGCAAGAGAGAAAAATGTAGGAAGACTGGAACAACTTGGTCTGATGAAAGGAAAAAAGCTCATAACGAAAGAATGAAATTAGTATGGGCGCAAAGGAAGGCTAACAACAACAAACGCCTTTAATTGCACTTCGCGTGGTTTACCAGGGCCCATACGTGAATAATAATAAATAATTAAAGGGATACTTTAGATAAATCGGGTGTATAGAAAATTAACTGTAACGATTGTGAAGCGGTATATATGGGTCAAAGTGGTAGAAGTATATTTGTAGAATAAAATAGCACAAAAAAGATATCTTAAATAATATAAAAAGCACCGGAATGTCTACACATTGTACACATCATGTACTACATCATTTTATAGATATAAACAATGTTAAATTATTACTCTCAGAAAAGAAAAGTAAAAAATCAGACCTACTAGAAATAATGGAAATAAAAAATCCTTAAGAAATAATCATATAATAACCACGAATGTGTAGCTAAATTTTCAAAACACCCCGGTAATAGATAAGATCATATTGTAATTGAATAACTCGGTTTTTACCAGCCGATATTTAGGATAATTAGACTAGACGTTAAAAAACCAGAAATATAAAAGAAATAATTTTACCTGTATACTTGGAAACACTGTGTTTGACCATTAGTATTAGTTCAAGCTACTCTTGAGTAAGCCCTAACAAGGCGAGAAATATGTGGAGCAAAATCTATAATAAACATTTGAAACATTAAATAGCTACAAGTATATCATTTAAAATCTTCGTATTTTCAAAATGTTTCGCAAAGAACCAACTGCGGAATCCATGAACATTATTATGTATTAGATCTCTTGAGGTGATTTAATACAAACTAATTTTGACTCTAATGGCAAAAGGAATGGAATGAAATCATTTCCATACAGCTCATTACCATACTCCCAAGTAAAGCATTTGCAAATACAATCGACTTCAATGTAATACGTATCTTAAAGAAATAATTTTGAAGATGAGATTAAAACAGTACACCTTGAGAGGGAGCTAAGAGCTAAAAATATAACAAACAAAACTATGAAGGATGAGTTAGATAAAACAAAATCCGCCCTATATCACGAAAACCTGTTATGGTCGAAGCGAAAGGGAAGGGCATTGCTCCTGTATTAAAATATTTACCGGAACAAGATAAAATTTATATGAATTCTCTTTTGAAGTAAAAATTTAATTTTCTTTTGCAAAATGTCAACGGACTTGGTACAATTTTTGACTGTGAAGACAATTTTTTTTATAAATTTTTTATTTTCGTTAGAAGTCCAAACTAAATTTTCAAATATCTCGAAGAAAACGAAATATTTTTTTCTTTATCTGTAATAATTTTCTTTGCCATAAAGTCGCTCGTTAATGTTTAACACTGGGGAAAAATATGTATAATGACATTATGCTAATCTAAACTTTCAGATCTTGTTTTTTCAGCTTTACTTTTCAAAAGTACTTTACTTTCAATTGGCACACTTCAATACTCAGGTGACGAACTGCTTAATATAGAATGTTAGATGAAGTTAGTAGTAGAATACAACTCAGCTAGAGTGATTTCGGAAAGTTAATCTATATCTAAAAAAAATATCCCCTGTTTAAGGCAAGGTTTGTAACCCATAATGAGGGGAGGGGGCAGAAACTTGGGTATATCGAAAAACTACGCCAAAAAACTAGTAAGAGCACAGAGAGCTCAAAAAAGAAAAAAGTTGAAAACTAATCTAACTGATCAGAAAGAGAACGCCGAAACAGATAGTTTCTCGATTCATGTGGCAATGGGGATGTCATATAGTGCACCTATGGGAGGCAAGGTGGACGAGACGTGCATTAGAGTGATGATCGCGATATGTAAAGCGTAATATAGGACGACCAAACTCTCGCTAACCAGATGACATAAAGAAACACGCAGGGATAAACTGGATGGTAGTAATTACTGACAAAACGAAATTATTCAACATAGGGAAGGCATAGGCCAGGGGTAGGCAACCCGTCGATGGCGAGCTATCGGTAGCTCGCGTGGACAATTGCGGTAGCTTGGTATACCAATTTAGGTATCTTGTACATCGAAAATGTGTTTGCATTATTGCATTAAACAAGTTTAGATAGCTGTCTCTATTATTAAAAAAAAACCCTACAAATTTATTTGGGAATTAAATATAAGAAAATTCCTACTTACGATCCAAGTAATGTATCCATTTTCTTTTCCATAAAGACCGTTTCATCAGGATGTTGTTGTAACATCACCCTGCAGAAAATCTGCTTGGAGCAAGGTGTGTCCGTCCAAAATGTTGCATCCATCAATCCCGGAAATTTTTCAGACTTTTCCGCTTCTTCTGCTAGTTGTAAACTATCATCTTCAATCAGTAAACTTCTTCGGAAACGTTTGTGAAGATCTCTGACCGTTCTGCAATGCCAATTGTGCAAATGTTAATTTAAGTATTTCTTTTTCGTGTTAAAATATAACCTGTGGTGTTGATCGTCTGATTTAGATGTAGATTTTGGTGGTTCCTCCATAACGAAGATTATGCTGTTTGGATCGATTCCTTCTAAAGCTCTCATGTCATTCGGATTTACGTCTTGTAGTGCTCTCATGCTAATGACTGGACTGAAAAGCCTGCCCATGGCAGCAGCTCCGAGACCAAGAGCTGCTCCCCCAGCTACTAAACCTGAACACGTATCATAAAAATAATATTAAAAAAAATATTTTTTAATTTTACCCAGAGCAGGAAGAATGACAGAACTGCCCGCAGCAGGTGCGATCAATCCGACTTTATCTTCAGCTCTTTGCGTGTTTGTACGAAAGCCGAGATTGTGGGAGATTTTCTGCGTGGCTTCAACAAGAGGTTCGAATACTGGTCTGGTCAACAACTGCATTTTTTCTAGTCCGGTTTGAACGTTATCTTTGATGCTTTCAGTTATTTTTACCTATAAATAATTCAATACATGACACAAAAATTGAAATATTCCACGTTATAGAAGAAAACACAATAATATAATGTCTGAAACATGACTATACAAAAGAATCGTGACCTATGGAAATTCATTCTATTTGCGGCGTATTCAGATCACTCTTTTCCAGTGTTTCTGGCTTCTTTGGTTGCATATTGAAGAGATGAATAAGATAAGTCTTTAATTTGGTGTGTGCATCTTCACTTGACTGCAACATTTCTTATTTCTGTTTTTAAAGTATTAGATTCACGTGTTTTCAAATTAGGTATGCTGGGATTACGAGGTGTGACTATTAAATAACGAGACTAACGCTGTAAAACATTTTATTTTGACTTCATAACTATTTACTTATTATCACTTTCAGTATACACCCCTCCTCTATCCCTACAACGCTCCATGCGAATCTTTCATTGTTCGAAACAGTGATGGAAGAATTCTTCTGTTAGCTCCTTCAGAAAGCGTGCTGCTTTCTCTTTCACTGCTTCAGCGGACTCTTGTTCCTTGTTTAGAAGTCGCACGGGGCAAGATTCGGCGAATAAGGTGGATGGTCTAACACTGGGATGCTGTACTTGGCTAGAAACCTCTGGACTTGTCCTTCCACAATTTCGGTCGTTTTTTTCCTTATTTTTTAGCAACTTAAATTTTTTTATATTGAATTATTTAAAAGTATTATTATTTGTTACCAAAAATATTATTAAAATTTCCTTTTTTGTTGTATTAGTTAAAAAAAATATTTTTCATAAAAATGTATATGCCCTTTTCTTCTTTTTTCCTTCCATGGCATCTCTTCCGATAAAGTGATTTTAACATTTTTTAAAAAATTTTAGCTTCAAAATAATGTAGGACCGGTCAAGTAGTATGTTTATTTTCGTTATTAGTGCTAAACTGTGTATATAATTTAAAGAATTGTCGTGTTTAAGAAATCGTGATTTTGTGTTAATGATTACTCATTTGTCATGTTGATTGTCCACATTTGTATGTCACGTGGGTTTCGAGATTAAATGAGGGATCTGTAGTTCGTCTTTAGTTAGAAAACTAGAGCTATAATTTTCTAATAACTTCTAATAAAAGTTTCAAGAAAACATTATTTCTCACCCATAATGGTTGTTCTTGTTTTGGTTTAATGTAGTAGGTGTTGAATGGATAGTTCATAACATCTTTCTTGTAGAAGCCAATGCCGTTTGAATCAGAATCACTGTAGTACCGGTCCTGTTGCTGTCTACCAGTATTTACTGTATCACCATAAGAGGTATAATCTTTCTCCCTGAAAAATAATTTTTGTGTGTTAGCACTTTTTATATGTTCATTGAAATATTTAAGTGGGATAACCGATACTTGATGGACATTCATTTTAAAGAGCCGAACTAAGATTTATATTTAAATTTTCACTATATTTAAAACTATTATGTTACTATTTCGATTGTTTCGACACACAGTGCTTTTTCCAGATACAAACCATATTAAAATAACGGTACGAAAACTAGTTACTACCTAAATTGTCCATCGACCTAATAATACCATAAATTACCATAAATTATTTTTTAGGTAGGGCACGTGGGCACGTGCCCTACCTAAAAAATTAATAAATGAAATGAAAATTTGATGTCTGACACTTACACTCGTATTTCTGCACGGCAAAGTGTGTGTATGATATTAAGAAATGTAAAATTTTTGGTTGCGATGCATTTCCCTATAGTGTTCCACCTGTTTTTTGCACCTCGAACCGCCGCTGATTATGTAACATTTTAGAATTATCGTTAAAAGTGTAATTTTCTAACATTAACGGGTTAGCATAATGAGAATTATTTTGTTTCTTGATATAACTTCCTTTATGTTTATTGAGACTAGTGGAAAAAAAACTTACTGTTTGTCCAACAAAGGCTTTTGGGCACGAACCGTACTCAATTATATAAACTCCTGATTTACAAATTTTATTCATTGACTTTATTGATTTAAAGATGCGCCCTAGACTATTGTTTGTTTTGAAAACAATATTTATAATATTTGTTTTTATAAATGTTTAGAAATTAATTTGGTAACTTTTCCTGTACATGTAATTGTTTTGTGCTCGTTGTTTTTGATGTTATTGACAGAATATATTAAATTATTTGTTTTATTATAGCATTATTTTTTATAATATTTGGGTCGTATCCGTTATTTATTGCGATTTGTTTATTGCGTTATTTTTTTGCTTTCTCCTTCCTCCTTTTTTCTTTTCGTGTTATTGAAACCCTAAACAGGACGTGAACCAGGAAAATGAGTTAAATGAGTTAAAAAAATATGGTGTTTTGCTCTGAAAAATTGTTTACTGTGATAAATGCTGGAAGGGCGGCGCCCCAACGCCCTCCCTCACGAGCCGCCATTGATTCAGTTCTTTGTCTACATTCAAACAATTGTAATATATACAAGTTTTAAATATAGTGGACATATAGATATAAATTTTAGTTTGTTTAATTTTTCACTGAATTATGTGAATTTTCTAATGTAAAGTTTAGAAATTTGCCAAACTGAGATAGTTATGATTAGCTATTACTTGAAAGCTGACTTCTCTGAAGAATGATTTGCAGGATCATCCTTTTTAGATTTTTTAAGTTTTGAACTAAACCTGGGAAACCTTAGTTTTCTAAATGAAGGATACAAATAAACAATATAAGTTGAGTATGACTTAAATGAGACATGTATGGTACGAGGGTTGTATGATAAGTACCTGGGCTTAACAAGAAAAAATATTTTTATGTGTAAAATTTATTTTATCTTCAACGTAATCACCTTTCAGTTTGATACACTTAGTCCAACGTTTTTCTATCTTCTGTATCCCCTCTAAAAAATACGATTACTCCAACCCTTCAAAACAAGTGTTCGTTGACTGTTCGTGACTGTTCTTTGACTTCTGTTGTGCTGTGATAAATCCATGTTTCGTCAACAGTTATGAACCGATGCCAATTGCGTCCGACTGCATTTGCACATGGCGATACATTATTTTGAAGTTAATATAATTAGTACAATTAGTGTTTATTGTAAATTGTGGGCAATCTGTGAGCCAATATTCTGCACCCGTTCAGTTGGGATGCCCACAGCCTCAGTAATCTTACGCACTTTCACTCTCCGATCGTTTATCACGATATCGTGTGTTTTTCAATCATCTCTGAAGTGGTGACCTCATTTAGACGAACTTGGCGATCTTCATCACAATGAGGCGGTCAATGGTGCGGTCACGTTTGAATTCAGCTGTCCAATATTTTATGGTTGGTAACGAAGGGACAGAGTTCCCATAAACTTCCTTGAGTTCCATTTTAATCTCACCATTTAATTTATTTTTTAAATACAAATAATTTATTACTACTCGATAATCAATTTTTTCCATTGTTGTAAAATCACAAGCTGCTGTTCTATTTAAACGGCTGCCATTCACAAACTAACGACGCAGCGATTTGATAGTTTGACAGTATTATTGTAAAAGGTTATATTTTGGAAAAATATATTTTTTTAAAGCCCTGCAGCCTCTGCAACCCTCGTACTTATCGAACAGATAATTATATCTAACTACTAGATTTGGAGGTTCTTTTTCATCCATTCTATATTCCAGACCTAATGCTATCAGGTTGTAAACTTTTTTCGATGGATGTAACACTATTTTTGAAACACATTTTTCCAGCTACGAAAAGTGTTCAGAAATCGGTTAATGAATGGATTGTTTCTAAAGATAATGTGTCTTTTCCTCAATATTTAACTTTTACTAAAGAGATGAGATAAAACGTTACAGAAGGCGATGGAAAATCAATGCTAAACAATCTATGCTTTTTTTAGTTTTTATTATTAACGAAAAATGAGAGCTTAGCAATCAAACGAGTATATTGCTAAAGACGAACCAAACTCGGAAAAACCATGTCAAATCCGACCAAAAATGAGTTATATTAACTGTCATCTTCGATGACCGTGATATTATTTATAAAGAGTTCCTTGGTCCAACTGGATAAAAAATGTAAACCGGCTTATAAAAAATATTATTAAAGCGTTATGCGTCATTTACGTGTGTCCATTCCAAGAAAAATTCCAGAGTTATGGCAAATCAATTAATGGACTTTGTATTACAATACGCAAAACCTCATATGGTAATAACTATTCGTCAATTTCTCACTAAAAATCAAACAAATATCATTTCACAAGCACCATATTGACGAGATATGGAACGGTATGACGTTTTCCTGTTCCCTCTATCGAAGAAACCACTTCGTGGATGTCGTTTTAAGCCCGTGAAAGACATTCAAGAAATATCGCTGAGCGCTTTGAAAGAAATACCAGAATTCGAATATAAAAATTGTTTTGGAGACTGAAAGAAACGTTGAAATAAGTGTATTGCCTTGAGAGGGGACTACTTTGAAGGATACACAATAAATCTGGATGAATAAATAAATACTTTGTGTTCTATTTAAAAATTCAACCTACTTTTATATATAAATATATATATATATATATATATATATATATATATATATATATATATATATATATATATATATATATATATATATATATATATATATATATATATATACTATATTTTATACAATTATTAATGATTATTGTTATTTATAATTTAATTGAATCTGTTTGACGACCTTCCACTAAGAGACTGAAATAAAGATTTTTATCACGTAAATATGGTTAAATTTACTTTCATTTTATTTACATTATTCAACGTAGTCAATGGGGTTCAAAAAATACATAGAAAGTTCATGACGTGGGATTTAAACAATGGGAGAAAAATTTTAATTTTCATAAATTATACTCTCATCAAATATGCTGTTATGTATGACGGGGGTATTGATAATTAGTAAGCTGAATCCAGAATAAAATTATATGTCAAAATTACATTTAAATGTGGTCTTATAATTATTGGAGATGAGAAACGCTTGAAACGCTCAAAAGTCTCTACGACCGTTAAAATCTCGATAAAAGTTCAAAATTTAGTATTAAATGACTGCCGACAGAAGGTACGCGAGCTTGTTCACAATGTATACATCTGGACAGAACGTATCCACTACATTTTAAACGATGTTTTTGTATGAAAGCTTGATATTATATGCACGCTTGGAGTACATATATATATATATATATATATATATATATATATATATATATATATATATATATATATATATATATATATATATATATATATATATATATATATATATATGCTCCCTACTGATAAACAGTGACTTACACAGCTGAATCATTCTGTAGACAAACGAATTCATATTCTATTCACTTATCTTTTCCGGTTTCTACTTATTACAAAAAGTAACTAAGCCATTTACTGAATTGATAATGTTTGTATGTGGGCCATTCGAATATGTCTCAGCATCACAAAAAAAACTTTTTTAGATTAAAAAAAATCAGCGTTATCAACTTTTCAATACCGCCGGTATAATGCACAAGTTGCATCCTGCAAAATGTTCGGTTGTCTTAACTTTTGAACTGAATGTTCGTCTATCGAACCAGTTCTAGAAGGTTTGAAAGAGAACCTAATCGCTGAGAGCCAAATCCGGTTAATACGGCTCACGTGAAAGCACTTCGAAGCATAGATCGTAGAATTTTGCAACAACAATCCAATACTTGCATTTCATAGTAAAAGAACACTTTATTTCTAGTCAAATGTGCACTGGCAAAAAGCCACGCACCTGTATTTTACCTGGTAGTCTATGAATTGTCTAAGAATTTTTTTGTAGATGGGGCCGTTTTCTTTTTCTTTGACTCGTTGTCATCTGTTTGGACTACTGTTTCCTCTTTAGTTTATGTATATGATGACTGTCAACTGGATACGAGTATGACCTCATATATATGGCCTATAGAAAACTATTCGTGGCTAATAAGAATTATAATGTAAATTATTATCAATTATATTATAATTATAATGTCCGCCTAGGCTGGTGCACATGACTAAATTGCAAAAGTTTTAAAATTCTAACACAAATGGGCGAAACTGAGGCTTTTGAGATTAGGACTGGGGTTAAGCAGGGCCGTGTGATCTTCCCGACATTTTTGTCCCGCCAACTCTGTTTGTTGCCGCTGTCCTGCATCATATCAGAGGCAGATGGCTGCATTCAGTTGATAGATAAACTGAGTGGATACCTATTCAAGCTAGAATGACTTCAAAAACAATGGAGGTTAGCGTCGCAGAGCGGATGACTGTGAGCATGCGGATGACTGGACGTTTGTAGCGACTAGTGCAATGGCGTTATAAGCGGTGCTGAATTTAATTAGTGTGTCCAATGGTTAAAATTAATGAACAAAAATATTGCAACAAACTGCTTCTAATAAGGAGGGAAACAGCTGATATTGTTGTAAATTGTCAACTACTGGAAGAAGTAGCATGCTTCCCGTATTTGGGAAGTCAAATTTTCTGCTCTGTCGACATGCAAGAAGAGGTTATGTAAGTAAGAGAAGAGTATTTCGTAACCGAGGCTTAAAGGAACACTCTAAAATCAGTGTTTAATATCATCATAATTTCCAGTCTTCTATATCGATTTGAATCCTGTATCCTGAATCAGAAGCAAAGAATACAACTTGAGAGATTTCATAAAGGCTGCTGCCTCCGAAAAATCTTGAGAATAAAATGACAATACTACCAGATCAATGTAGAGGTACTTGAAAGAGCCAACAGTTTGAGGGTGATATCCCAGACCAGAAAAGCTCAGCTGAGATCGTTAGGTCATTGCCAAACGATGTAGGAATCGGACGCGGAAACAGATCCTCTATGGTGAACTAAAGAACAACAAACTAAATCTGAGAGGTTCAAAAGGAAAGACGTCATAAAATCATATCTAAACTCTATGTCAACCCACCCGAATGGGAAAAGACGGCAAACGATAGACTCAAATGACGTGAGGAGACATACAGAATGGTGCAGCTCCATGAGGAAAATAATCCCAAAATACCACAGCTATATGGCAGGCGCGAAAACCCAAATAGGCGGGATCGCGTGAACCAATTATGTAAGCCCCCTACCTTAAATCTCCAAGATGAGGAAGTTCATGCAGACCTAAGGTGAGTTATTTGAGCTATTCTAAAACCCATAATTCTTTAATAATGGCTCAGTAAAATTAATAACCGTGGCTGAGGTCATACTAGTATCGAGTTGACAGTCATTATATACAAAAACTAGAGAGGAAGCTGTAATCCAGACAAATGACAGCTCGTCAAAGAAAGAGAAAACGGTCTCATCTACAAGAAAATTCTTAGACAATTTATAGACTACCAGGCAAAAGACAGGTGTTTAAATGTTACGTGGCCTTTTGCCAGTGCACATTTGATCAAAAAGATTGATCAAAAAACTTTCACTAACAAAATGTACAAGTATTGGATTGTTGTTGCAAAACTCTACCAGCTATGCTTCGAAGCGCTTCCGCGTGAGCCGTATTTACTGGATTTGACTCTCAGCGATTAGTTTATCTTTCAAACCCTCTAGAAATGGTTCGCTGGACGAAGATTCAGTTCAAAAGTTTAAGCAACCGAATATTTTGCAGAGTTGGACAAGTTACATTATTCCGACGGTATTAAAAAGTTGATTACGTTGATTTTTTTTTAATCTAAAAAAAGGTTTCTGTTTGAGGCTGAGAAATATTCAAATGACCCCCATAAAACATTATAAATTCAGAAAATGGCTTAGTTACTTTTTGTAATAAGTAGAGACAGGACTAATTAAAAAATATAAGTGAATAGATTGTTTCATGCAATGGTATATGTCATTTATAAATGAATTTCAACTATTTTTTGTGAATATATTGGATTGTTTCATTTTTTTGTGTTGTATGGTAACAATGTAACCTTAAGAGTTAAGCGGTAAAGCAAAAGTTAGTATGAATTCGTTTCTCTATGGAATGAATCAGTAGTTAAGTCACTGCTTATCGGTAGGGAGCGGGTTTTTGCTCGAGCTTGTGCAAGGTCACTACACTACTGACCCGTTCTATAGAAAAACGAATTGATGCGTTGTGTTTAGTTCGAACTGCTACTTTTTTGCCATATAACATAACTGAAAGGATTTCGCGCATACTGTCATTAAAAACTATTATTGTCAATGTAAGTATCATTGACATACACAAAAAATATATTTACTTCCTATCTTTGCATTATATATATAGAAATTAATATAATTTCTTTTTAAAATTCGTTTTGAAAACGGGGGGAGAAGACCTTCCGAAACGTTAACGTTCAAAAGTTTGTATTTATTTTAGAACATTTTTATAATTTTAAAATTTTGTTTGTTATGCAAATTTATTACAGAAAAATAAGCACTGAAAAATTTGCCTCCATTTGGTTCTTTTTGTTTTTTTACCCAGTGATTCCTTATTCACATAAGAACAGATATTTTTAATGTTTTTTGAGTTTTAGATCGTGGCGAAAAACCCAAAGAAAGAAAAAAAAATATATGAACACGCCACAATCATTCAGACACCTTATTTCTCTATTTAGTATTCAAAAACAATATTAAATCATTCCTTACCTATAAGAATCTCTAATGATACTGGAAGAATACTCTTCATCGTCGTTTGTAACTTTAGCTGGCTGGACCCCCAGTTCTGGATGAGCGTATTGAAGCACAGGCGTCCTAACTCCCTCGTTGAATGTTACAGGGCTTAACTTCATAGCACTGCGAAAAAAAGCAACACAAAAACCACAATCAGGTCATTTAAAAAACCTTATGAATAATCAATTCGCTATAATCACCTCGGTGGGCTGTACAGTTTCGAAGGTGGGTAGTAAATTTGGCTTTGAGGATCTTGCAACATCCTTCGTTGGAATTTATTGTTCGCATTCTGATCGTTGGCTTGATAAACGCCCGCTTCTTCACCGTAAATGTTACGATCGTAGAAATTGACTGGTTCTCTGGTGCCTGCATCATTAATGTAGTTAATATTGTTCGTTTCGCTCGGGATTTGATCATTCTGATAATAATTGTTGCTTTGCCAGGCAATTTGTTCGTTTCTATCATACGATCTATATTTTCTTTGGTGGTTTTGATTTTTCTTCGCTTCTTTTTCGTTGATTTCTTTGATGTAATCGATAAACTTGATCTTTGATGATTGTTTGTTGTCTTCTTTTGTGAATGGTCCTAAACCTGTTGTAATAATTGAACGATTATATTTTAACCAGTGGTGGCTAGTGGGTTTTTAAAGTGGGAGGGCGTAGAAGAAAATTGTACTGCTGAAGATTTTTTTTGCTTTTCCTTTCCTCCATTTTACTTTTCGTGTTATTAAAACCTATATACAGGAGGTGAACCACCTGTAGTAGTGTTTTGCTCTGAAAAATTGTTTACTGTGATTAATGCTGGAGGGGCGGCGCCCCAACGCCCTCCCTCACGAGCCGCTACTGATTTTAACTTCTAATACAAAGTAGAAATCTTTATCTCATTCTTTTCGTCGGCAATTATGATTCTACCGTTTTTATTTAACGCAAATGGTTTTGGTTAATGGAACTGTTGCAACCTTTTCGCAAATTTTAAGATATAGGGTGATTTTTTAGTGCATCCGAACTTTTAATCCACACAAAACAACAGTCAAAGTAGATGCCTTACAAATATTTATTTTATGTAAAATAACATTCAATGGCATTAATGCTACTTCTGATAAAGAGTATTCTGTCAATCCAATTACCGACCACTTCTTCAAGCAATTGGAGTCTTATGTCCGCAGTTGTTCGTATTATGTGGACTTCCAAGGTGTCAATGTTGTTGGTTTATAGGCATAGACCGTTAAATCACATGATCTTGGTGGCCAATTAACAGGTCCGTTCTTCGAAATAATTTTCCCATCGAATTGTTTCCTCAATCAATCGATTGTTCCTTTGACTGTATGACACGAGGAGCCATCCTGTTGGAACCAAATCTCCTCCAGATTAATACCATTTAAATTAGGAATAAAATAAGGATTTGTCATTGTTCTGTAACAATGCCCATTAACGAATTGATAAATTTGGATCGTCATCAACACTGCCAGCAACAGCGGCGATGTTTTCATAGGACACGCACAGTTTTTTGTGTTGTTTTTGTTTTAAAATCGAAAAGCGTGAAATGCGTTCGAAATTTGTCGATGAGTCGTCGAATACATTGCTCCGTATGTGCACCATAAAATTCACGTAGTGCTTTATAAGTTTTGCGCACAGAACACAAAAATTTCGATAATTTGCAAGCGTTTCTCTGATGTTAAACATGCCATGAGGATTTGCCAGACTATACTGAAGACACGACTATACTGACACGAGAGGCGCGCAAACTCAGATTTCGTTTGACAGCGCTTCCAATCGGAAGTTCGGACACTCAAAAAATCACACCCTATTTTCAAAAAAATAATAACTTTAATTTTAAGATTATTAACTGTTAATAGTACGTATATAACTCGGTGATATAACTACTCGACGTTTAAGTGGAATTTAAGAAACTATACGAGGTGTGACTATTCAATAATGAGACTTATGCTGTATAACATTTTATTTTGATTTCATACATATTTACTTATTATCACCTTCAATATACGCCCCTCCTTGATCTCTACAATATTCCATGCGAGTCTTCCATTGTTCGAAACAGTGCTGGAAGTCTTCTTCTGTGAGGTCCTTCAGAACGCATGCCGCTTTCTCTTTCACAACTTCAACGGACTCAAATATTGTTACCACCTTAGAAAACAGATAGAAGTCGCACGGCGCAAGATACGGCGAATAAGATGGATGGCCTAACAGTGGGATGTTGTACTTCGCTAGAAACCTCTTGACAGACAATGCGGAATGAGCCGGCGCATTGTCTTGATGAATAATCCATGAGTTGTCCTTCCACAATTCAGGTCGTTTTTTCCTTATTCTTTCCCGGAGTTCAGCAAAAACGTGAAGGTAGTAATGTTGATTAATAGTTTGACCTTCAGGAACCTAGTGAAGGTACATAATCCCATGAATATAAAAAAAAATTATCATTGCCATGGAATTTTGATTTGCTCATTCGAGCTTTTTTGGCTCTTGGTGAATTTGATCTCTTCAAGTGGATGGATTCGCGCTTCGTTTCAAGATCATAAGTAAAAAAACCACGATTCGTCACATGTTATTATCCTTTCCAATAAGCTTCGGGCATTGTCAATGGCATTCAAAATGTCAGTACAAACATTTTTGAGAGCTTCTTATTGTTCAAACGTGAGGATTTTAGGCATCATTTTTGCAGACATGTTAAAATTGTTACATGTTAAAATTGTTATGTAAAATTTGCCGCACGCATTCTTTGTCAATTCCTACAGTTATTCAGCAATCGCACGAATGCTTAACAAACGGTCAGATCGAACCAGATTACCGATTTTTTCGATATTGTCATCAGTTTTTCACGTGGTAGGACGACTCTGGCGTGGATCATCTTCAACGTCTTCTCGGCCATCTTCAAAACGCCTAAACCACTTAAAAACCCGTACACGCGATAAACATTAATTGCCATAAACTTCTTTCAATAAATTATAAATTTCGGTAGAGGTTTTTCCAAGTTTTAAGCGAAATTTCACAACAATTCGTTGCTCTATTATCACGCTTAAGATTTTTCCGGCGAAACAAAAAACCAACTCTAATGCGAACAGCTACGGTTATACGGATTTGTTTAAAGAAGCGAGAGGTACTACATTCGAAAGAGAAGGCTTCACGTTAAACAGTTGTTGATCGCTGACGTTTGGCGCATGCGTACTTCTTCTATAGCAGTGTCAGTCTCGTTATTTAATAGCCACACCTCGTACACCAACATTTTTATTTTAAATAACAAAAAACTGCTTCTTTGGACACAACTTATATTATATTTTATCTTAAACTTACCCGAAGAGCTAAATTTCACATATTTAGTATCTTCTTCATCGGCATTTTCTTGTTGACTTGTCGAAATATTATCCTCAACGGTAAATGGCCCAATGGAACTCGTAGTGTCTTTCGTTTTCTTATAATTATCCTGCTTGGTAAAAGGTCCAAATGCTCTCTGTTCATCTTTGTCTTTAATCTGACTGGCATAAACAAGTTCACCAATTGGAATGGCAGCTGGAGGTTTATATCCTTTCTCATATGGAATTAGTTCTCCATTTATAACTCTAAGAAAAAGAAACTTATTATTACCTTTAAGTTTTAGGAGATTGTTTACAAAGTTTGCAATTTATTTTGCTAATTATATTATAATCATCAAGTGGCATTAATAGTTAGTAGCCACATTATAAAAAAAAAACTTATTGGATAGGTTAAATGTCGGGTTGCCCGAAACGTTTGTAGGAATTTTTTAAGATAATTATCATATTATATTATATAATTATCATTGTTATTTACAACTTTTTGCAAACGTAGTGCCTTTTTACCAAAAAATAACATATTTATTTAAATCTGTAGTTCACAACCTTTCTTTGGCGAGGGACCACTTTTTTGTTCGGTGCAGGGTTTATTTAAAATTAAACTTACAGTAATATATGAATATATTTTTATACTAGAGAACTTTTAATTGAAAATAAAGGTGATTTTTGAGCTTGAATCCTTTTTACTGGTTGGGTAATTCTGGAGCTAATACTGTTACTCAGAGCTACACGAATATCATCACATAATTCCAGTCAATGTGTCGTCTAACTGTAAGCAAAGCCGAAAACTCTTGTTCGCATAGATAAGCATAAAAGATATCATAAGGCGAATCCCCGATCTGTAAGATATAAAATTGCTTTTTTACGCAAGAACTCTTTAAAAAAAACTGATTCACTGCACTTTCAAACGAAGGAATTTCAGCTCTATTAATTTTCTTTCACGGTTTGGTTATCAAATTAGATCGAAACAGCCACGAGTATGCGCGGAGAAGATGCACATCGCATACTCATACCCGAGAAATGAGCTGAGGCTGAGTGAGACTCAAGAGGCACGAATTCGTCTCAGGCAAGAACAAAAGTATGCCCTGGACATTGCAGCTCCAGCAGGACTTTTGCTTTCTGAGGCCGGAATCGATGATTCCATGTAAGTTAAAAAAACCACCGCGAGGATAATGTTTCTAAGAGAACTTTGAAAACTAGTTCTCAACAGCTGAATTTTTAAAAACCTTTGAATGAAAATATAAAATATTGTTCAAATGTTGTTCTTTTATATGCTTGAAGTTTGTATAAAATAATTCTTTTATTATATGATAAGAGAAAATATATATTTTTTGTACTTCGAAATACGTGTAACCACTTAAAAGACCAAGTAATAGAAAATACTTTCGAATTTTCCGGACAACTTTTCAATGAAATTCTAAAGATCCAATAATACCAAAAGATTGGAGATAAGTATACTATACCAGAATTTAAAAAAGTTGATAAAGTATTACCAGAAAACTACAAACTATATTTAACTTGCTGAACATTGTGATAAAATTCTTAATATATATAAGTAAAGAAAAAAACAAGCAAATAAAACTAAAAAAAAAAAAATTCGGATGAAAATATATTTTACCTGGCATTTCTCCAGGTTTTTGTATCGTTTGGATCATCTGGAACTCTGACGCCATGAATGACTGGTATACCATCATTATCCATTTGCAATGTTGACCTCCCCTTCTTCTTGGCGGCATTTTTCACCAACATCTCACTGGATCTTATGTTTACTGGTTTGGGAATTACATGAGGTATTCTGTAAAAAAATCATCTCTTTTTAAACTGTCATCAGCAGTATTTATTCTTTAAGAATA
The DNA here is from genome assembly GCA_031761425.1 of Cosmopolites sordidus. Taxonomy (NCBI): domain Eukaryota; kingdom Metazoa; phylum Arthropoda; class Insecta; order Coleoptera; family Curculionidae; genus Cosmopolites; species Cosmopolites sordidus. The sequence continues at coordinate 34,907 of JARFXV010001917.1, forward strand.
GAATTTCACTGTATAAATTCACATATGTCACACATATATCACACAATATTTTCCATTTTCTCAGGACTTTCTACTTTTCAATGACTATGTTTAGGTAACTATTTTATTAGTAATATATTTGAATAGATCGGGTCGTGTACGTGTCGTGTACGTATCATGTACCATGAGCTTCTGAAACCAGGTGAAACAGTTAATAGCGTTCGTTACCGTCAATAAATGATTAATTTGAACCAAACATGGATCGAAAAGTGATCAGAATAGGCTACAAGACACGAAAAAGTGATTTTGCAGCTCGACAACGCCCCATCACACCCTGCGAAAGCGGTCAGAGGCGACTTTATTGCACTTGGCTGGAAACTCTTGCCCCACCCGCCGTACTCATCAGACTTGGCCTCTTCTGATTATAACTTATTTTCATCGATGTCTCACGCATTTTCTATGACGGAGATGTCGGAAAATCGCTTGATGACATCCACAAATTGCCAGGGAGATGAAAAAATGTGCAGTTAGCTATGGCGCATTCATTGAATAAGCCATTTTCACTTTTCTCCTAAATTAATAAATGTGTTTTAATAATAAATGTATATATATATATATATATATACATATATATATATATATATATATATATATATATATATATATATATATATATATATATATATATATATATATATATATATAAACATTTTTGTTGGTTCCTTGACCGGGAAGGAGCCCCACCCATCCCTTCAACTGGATGACATATGTTTCGTCTCTCGAGGTTCAGACTCATCAGGGCGCCGACATATACCATACCATCAAGAATAGGGAGACCCTATCCACAGCCAACAACCCATGTTGTCGCGGATTTGTTGTCGTCGAACCCAGCTTTTCTTGGGTCGAACCCAGATTTTCTTGGACTGCGTCCAATGAAACAGCAGTAGCTGAGTGTCATCACACACCATGGGTTGTTGGCAGTGGATAGGGTCTCCCTATTCTTGATGGTATGGTATATGTCGGCGCCCTGATGAGTCTGAACCTCGAGAGACGAAACATATGTCATCCAGTTGAAGGGATGGGTGGGGCTCCTTCCCGGTCAAGCAATCAACAAAAATGTTCATTTAGGAGGAGACGCAGGTTGTTGTGTGTTCCACATGAGATTGTCGAAACCAACGGCGGTTGGGTGTGTGATAACACTCAGCTACTGCTGTCTCATCGGACGCAGTCCAAGAAAATCTAACACTACATATATATATATATATATATATATATATATATATATATATATATATATATATATATATATTCAAGTTTATTTTTGTAACATCCAAGATTAGCGAGCATGTGCTTTCCTGTGGTAGCAGGAGGTCCTCTTACAGAATCCCGGTGAAAAACAGGCTCTTTAGGGAATGAATTGGCGGTCTTGTCCCTGCGAGCCCTTATTTCCTCCTATATCTCTCCTAGAGGAATTCTACCACACACCGCAAACCCTACCTCTCCCTGCTTTCATCCCAGCCCTAATCACATCTCCGCGAGCAACAACATCTGACTACAAAAAAGGTTGCCGGAAACAAACGTGGCAACCTTATGGCGAATATCAACAGTCGGACTAGTACGGTCGTTTCAGACCCTCTATCGGATAGTTATGTCACTGCCAAGTAGACTGCGTATCTGTCTTGGCTTTCAACTACGCATCCTTAACATTCGTGATGGATCAATAGTCCGGGACAAAATGATCCGAAGGCGAAAAACCCATGACTCATGATGGCGATGATGATTAAAAGAATCGAAAATGCTATATTTTTGCAACCTGAAATGTTCTAACACTGTGTGTGTGATTCGCCTAGACTCTCAACATCTTGAAAGGACTGCAGTCTTATCTAGGAGGTTAGCGCGATTAAACGTGGACATTGCAAACACTGCAGGAAACAAGGCTTCCAAGTAATAGTTGTATCCAGGAAGAAAAATATACTTTCAACTGACGGGGACTCCCCGGTAGAAATTCAACAAAATATAACGGGTCGAGTTTGCTATTAAAAACTATGTAGTAACTCGCCTTCAAGAAATACCACAAACAATCGTAGAACTTATTATAAAACTACTCCCATATGTTCTAACGTTGGGACCACAAAATCTTGAGACCATAATGGCTGGAGTTCCCGTAAGGGATCGTCTTATTCTCATCAGTGAGTGCAATGCGCGGGTGGGCAGAGAAAATTGCGCTTACGATTAACAGTCACTATCCATCATTGTCTTCAAAAAATTAAGATCCTACGGTTCATTAAGTCAAAAAACCTCAACAGTGACTATCTGACGATGAAGAGGTAACTCCCGAATCACTTGAGGACATCGGCAAATCCTTCAGTTATTCTTCTTCACAAACCCATCAAACCAGCAGTGCAGTCGGAAAATATTATTTTTCCCCAAGTACAGATCGCCTTCCAACTGCTCTAAAACCCAATTCGTGAATCGTATACTTTTCCATGGTAATTTGACTCATATCTGTGAACACAGGAGTCCAAGTGACATTTACATTTCAAACAGTGTTGCCGCTGTTACGTTTCAAAATTTTAACACTCTTATTAAAAAACTCTTTATATCCATATGAAATTAATAATGATATGATGATTCTGCTCCTTCATATCAAATAACTAAAAATTCAATCTCGTGATTTTAAATTTGGAATCGGAATTTCATGAAGAAATAAAATAAAAAGAAAGGAACATTAAATTAAGGCAGGACTTGCGTTTTTGTGGTTGACATCCACGACATTATTTCGTAAGTTTGAACAGCCTTCCATTTCATCAGATCTAACTCGCAGCGATTATTTTATATCATCTAAGCTAAAGAAGAATAAAATAACTAACATTTATATTAAATTGAATGATAATTGTTGCGGCACACTGTGCTTTTTTCAGAAACGAAAGTCATCATCATCTTCATCCCTTTTATTCATCCAGGTATCTCCGAATGTAGGTCCCTTCAAGTTCCCTTGATCTTTGTCTAGCCTGGGCAATTTTTTTTTCATGCCAATCTTCCATGTCTCTTTACGTCATCCACCCATCATATTTGTGGCAGTCCTCTGTTTCTTTGACGTTCATATAGGCGCAAATTTTTGATGACATGGTTCCACGTGTAGCCTGAAAGCCTTTGGTTGTGTCCTGTGCATTTCCATTTATGTTTAGCAACATGTTTTACTATGTTTATTGGTTGGTCCTTTGTTATTAGAAAATAACATCAATTATTTTAGCATATAGTATTTTCGTATCTATGTACAATATCTATCCATCTGCCACATACGAAAATACTATATGCCAAAACAATAATCATGTTATTTTCTAATAAAATAAAAATTTAAACATGGGTCTTAGCTCTTTAATCTGACATAAATTTGGATCAAATATCGGCTACCTTCAGTTAAATAAAGGAAGATTTATTCAGAACCAATTTTTTGCCGGCATTGATTATGTAACCACTTGTATGGTGACAATTGATGGCAGGATAAAAAGAGATTTTTTTTCAACAGTATCAAACCGTTTATCAACGAAATGTTGAATGTATTAAATGTTAAAGTATGTTTCACGATATTTAATAAACTCTCCTCTTATAATTGGTTAAATTAAATTCAGATTTATGGTTGGGTAAGTGTTTAATATTCCAAACGGGATATAATTACCACTTACCATCCTTGCATACCAAAAACTAACGTATATATGTTATGGCCTAAACAATGTCGTAACACACATTTTCAATGATTGAGAAATAAAAAAAAAATATTTAGAACATCGTGCACTCAACTATTACTAATTGTAAGTTAGTTTACTTAATAAATGTTTTATTCGCTGGCGAACGATATAAATTATGCATCATTTTTACTTTTACGTTGTCTATATATTATACAAGTAAGGCCGCACCAGTTGATTCCCCTACATAAACCCAAGCACGGAAGAGACGGTGAAAAGGATAAGCTATCGTTCAGAGACGACGCAAGAAACATTATTGATATCTTATAGAGTAAGTAAACGTTATGATCCATTCAAAAAATATACTTGATAGAAAACATGGTTGACTTACCTATCACTATCAATTACGTTTCCTAAGTTGCCCTGAAGAGGTCGGTAATCACTGGCATTCCTCACTACAGCTATTGAGTCTAATCTTAAGTATTTCGTAGGCTGGTAGTAAGTTTGCGATAAGGGTATCCAACTAGGTTGGAATTTTTGTGATGATGAAGCATCGTTATTTGATGTTTGTGAATTCGAAGATTCCGGCTCAATAGGACTCTCTTGCGGGAAGAAGTAAGTGCTGTAAGGGTTGACTCCTAACTTTTTGACACTACGATAAGGGTTTGCAGAGGCGTCATTGTCATAAGGACGGTTTTCTTCCCTGAAAATTAAAATGAAAGATGGAATTAATTAAATAAATAACAAATTTTGAATATATATATATATATATATATATATATATATATATATATATATATATATATATATATATATATATTATTAGTTGCGTATAGACCCGGTTGGATCACGTAAAGCATTCTGATTCATTTTCGAGTTTCTTTCTGATCCTCCACACCTCTCTCATCCTCGCTCCGTGGATTCTCTTTCTCTCCTCTCGTCCACTTTGTTCCCGATCTCCTCGAAACTTCGCCCTCTGATGCAACGTTCCACATATGTATTTTGTTTCTGTACGTTCTTCTATCCTCAATCTCTGTCGGACCTATTTGTGCCTTTCCCAGATCAGCTCTGACTTGTGTAATCCATGGTACTGTTGACTTGACTGCTTGTATGTATCTGTCTGTCTTGTATGTTGTCTGTATCCTTCCTCTGTCAGTTTTGGGCCGAGAATTTTCCTCATAATTTGCGTTCTTCTTTTAGTATGTTTTATATGCCGCTGTTTGTATGAAGTGTAAGTGTCTCGCTTGCGTATAGTACTTCTGGTTTGATTACTGTCTTGTAGTGTCTTATTTTTGCGTGTGGATAGGCATTTCTTATTGTAGATATTGTGTGTCCTGCTGTATGCCCTTTTCATCTTCTGTAATCGAGTCTTTTGTGCTATTTTCTCTCCTCCTGTGGGTTCGAGGATCTCGGCCAGGTATTTGAAGTGAGTGTCCCTATTTATTTTGCCGTATTTGGTGTTCAAACTTTGGACATCTAATTTTGAGCAGAAGAATAATTCGGTTTTTTGAAAGGAGATTTGTATTTGTAGTAGACTTTCTTTGCACATTCCTTGAGGACTTCGATCTGTTTGGTTGCCCTTTTTTCATTGTCCACGTGTATGGCCAGGTGATCTGCGAAGGTCAGACATGATATTTCTATGTTGTTTTGGATCGTCCGAGTCGTATTGATTTCCAGTGTCCTTGATTTTTCAGTTCTTTTTTCCATTCCCTTATGACTTTGTCGAAGACCAGGTTTAAGAGGTATGGGGATAACCCATCTCCTTGACGTACTCCAGTTTTAATCTGGAAGGGTTCGGAAATTTCTCCCATAAATTTCTACTTTAGAGGTTGTGTCAGTCAGTGTCTGTTTGATCAATCGTAGTGTTTTGGGGTCGAGTCCTTGGTCTTTTAGGATGTTGAACAAAGATTTTCGGTCGATGCAGTCATATGCTTTCTTGAAGTCCACGAACGGGCATATGATTGGGACGTTCCTGATAGCTTTGTATTTAAGTATTGTTTTTAAGTTAGTATATATATATATATATATATATATATATATATATATATATATATATATATATATATATATATATATATATATATATATATATATAACTTATTACATTGTTATCTATCACTTTTAAAGAATAAGAAGGATAAGAAGAAGAAGAAGAAGAAGCGGGGGGTCCCTCCATATCCCTCTCCACCGTTTGACCCTGAAGGGGGCAAACGGTGCCCCTCTTAGTCTTTAGTTAAAATAAAGAGAAAATTTTAGTCTAATTGAATGCAATATGTGCTAGCCAGAATTTTGAAGATCAAGACTTTGAACGAAGTACATAAAAAATTTAAGTGCTTCTTCTTATTCGTTCTGTATATAATGCATAGGTGCTTAATAATGAAGTTAGTAGAAGACTAATGACATCTATTAGCGACAAATAAAATAACCTTCCAAATGGTAAAACGATATAGTAGTTTATTAAAGTACAGTTATTGGTATAGAGTATCTTATTATTAGTTTCACGTGTTATTAGTCTTAGCCTTGTAACATCTTGTTATTTGGTAGCCTTAAAGAAGTTATTAATACTTTATTACGGTAATTACTGACGTAACATTAGAAATTGCATTATAGCTTCTGTGGATAAATAAATATTTCTTAATAATTTTCTTGTAATTACCTTTAATAAATATGTTTCAATATTCCTAGTGGTAGAAGATTTGTAAACCTTAACTAAAATAAAGTTTAAAAAATATCTTTATAGTTAAATAAATAGTATCCAAAGGACAATAAAATTATTTGCGCGTAACAAAATGCAATGTTTTTATTAATATTGTTTAATTTCGGAATTTTAGTTGGTACACATCTAAAGAGCCATGAAAGAAAAACATAATACAATATAATAACAATGCAATAATGGAGGATTTTATGGAGTAAGTTTGTAACTTTTCTAATCTTGACCACAAGGTTAAAGTTATTTATCACAAAGAATTTTATCAAAAAGAATGACATATAAACATTAAAGACAATTCTTTCTGATAAAGAATTTATCAGAAAGAATGACATATAAACATTAAAGACAATATATGCCAAATGGCCACCTGTTGCAGCTCCACAGACGTCCACTCTTTTGTCAAACTATTGGATGGCTCAATCTTATCAATGACTCGAATAATTCCATCCTTTACTTCATGTAATCACATGATATTGGTGGCCAATTAACATCACGCTTTTTTGTAATAAAAATTCGTCGTCCAGAAATTTTTTCTCTCAAATAGCTCCATCCTGTCGGTATCCTCTAGATCAATATTATTAAATTCAGCCCACTAAAATCCAGTTATCATTTAACGATATCGGACATCATTCACAGTTACAGCTTTATCAGCCGCAGTCTGAAAGAAATACGGCGTAATTACACCTCGTGATCATAATACACACTAAACAGTGACTCGTTTAGAATATAAAGGTTGCTCATGAATCAATCTGGGATTTTCCTCACCCCAAATGCGGCAATTTTGTTTATTAACATAGCCACCAATTTCAAAATGTGCTTTATCTGAAAATATGATTTTTTCATGAAAATCGTCTTTGTTCTTTGAATGTATGTTTGTCGGTTTATTTTTTGAATGATGCGGTGGCTTTATTTTCTGTGTTATTTGATTCATGCCTTCAGAGCTAAATTATTTCGCAAAATACGCCATGTTGTGGATTTAGTTAGTCCAAATTGTTTTGAAAGTCGACTAATGGAAATTTCTGTGTCTTTAGCAACACATTCACGTATCAAATCAATATGCTCTTGTGAACGACCACTACGACTATATATTACTCTTCTTTTATATATACTCTATAAGAGTATATATATCGACTATATATACTCTTCCACCAAACTAATTTCTTGAAATTTTTGAATAATTCGATTGATAGTGCTTTCAGATGAACAATTGTGTAAACCGTAAATATCAAGTAATTTTCAAAAAAAATGTTTACTGAACGTCCGTTTTCATAAAAGAATTCAACAATATTAGCGCGTTGTATTGTGTACGAGTCTATTTTTATAAATGTCATACATTATACTTCTGAATTGAGACTAGATCTAGGTAATTTCACAACGTCAGCTGTGTTTTATTCAAGAGTTAAAAAGTTCAGTTTGAAAAACTCGTTATAATAGATGTTTCGGTTAATGTCGATTTTTTCCCAAAATTAAATTAAAAAAAAAATCAAAGTTAGCTATTACTTTTTCCCATATTTCTGTCAACGAATGGATTCTGGGCCAAAAGAACTTTTGAGTTTTTTATGCCAACCATTTATCAGGCCAAATTTTCATGTTTTCGTAAGAATGCAAGTGTTGTTCTGAAAGTTCGTGCTGCATCGATCGAAATAAGTGGTAGTCCGAAGGAGCTAAGTCCGGTAAATATAGCTGGTGGATTAGGACGTCCCATTAAACGTTTTCAAACAGTTTTTTGTACATTTTGCAACATGGGGCAGAGCATTGTCATGTTGAAAAATGACTTTATCGTGTCTTTGAGTGTATGCTGGTCGTTTTTCTTACTATCCTACACTTGTGACAACTTGATACAAAAAACCTTTTCTTTTCTGTCTGGCAAGCAAAATTTCACAAGTTGTTTTTCGTCTTTCAATGTTTCTTATATTCAATTCATATCGAACCCATTTCTCTTCTTTCTGGTTTTTCGCAATGCGTGTAGACGTTCGGAAATGGTGGATTGGGTAACATTCAATGCTTCTGCCAATTGTTTTAATGTATGTGTTCAGTCTTCATCCAATAATGCCTGTAAATCCACCCCTTAAAACTTTTTCGGCTGCCCTGGATGCACCTTGTCTTTTTTTAATCAAATTATTCGCGTTTCGTTAACCAAGATCCAATAAATATGTCTGTGGTAATATATGTCTTGTCATAAATTATTCATAAATTCTGGATAATTATGCTGCAAACATCATTTAGTTTCACTAGTCGTTGACAATATATTTGAATAAAACTTTTCATGTCTCGGTAGAAACTCAAAATAATGTATCCGAAATTGATACAATAATTTTCTTTTAATGAAAATTAGTCGTTGATGTGGTGTAAATTGACTCAATATACTCTTGGTTTGTAACCTTTTATGTGTGGCTGTTAATAAAAATGATTTTTTTCTTAAAAAAACGTATAATTTGGGAGAAAGGTCATAACTGATTTATTCAAAGTATGTATTCAAAGTATGTACCATCGCTAGCTGTACATTGTTCCCATTTCTCTGGCAATTTGTGGATAACCTCTTAGAAATACTGTAGCTCTTTCGGGGTGATCCAGTCATCAATCAATTTTTCGACATTTTCGTAATTGTTGAAAATATGTGAGACATCGATGAAAACAAGTAGTAGTCGGAAGGCGCCAAGTCTAGTGAGTACGGCGGGTGGAGCAAGAGTTCCCAGCGAAGTGCAGAAATAGCTTTACTGATCGCTTTTGCTGTGTGTGTGATGGGACGTTATCGTGTTGCAAAATCACTTTTCCGTGTATACGTACGGTACACACGGGTCGCTTTTCGATCAACGTTTTGTTTAGATGTATTTTTTGTTGACGATAACGAACGGTATTAACTGGTTTTCCTTTTACACGACACCCTTCTGATCCCACCAAATGTACAGCATTGTCTTTTTTCCAAATCCTTTGTCTTCTTTCCGCGATCTTGCGGTCGATGTTGATGGTTGTCCTGTGTCAACCCATGATTTTCTGCGTTTTGGGTTCTCGAAATATATCCATTTTTCATCTCCAGTTACGATCCGATGCAAAAAAAAGTATTGTTTCACGGCGAGGAAGCAAAACTTTCCACATCATTTTTGGATTTCCATTTGTCTCTCGTTCAGCTAATGTGGTGAGAACTTTCCTTTATTTTGGATCTTTCTCATAGCATGCAAACGGTTACAAATGGTTTGACGACCAACATTTAACCTATCTGCCATTTGGTGTTGAGTTTGCATATTGTCTTCTTCCAACAATGCTGACAATTCGGCATCTTCAAATTTTTTCGGTTGATCTTTGTCTTTCAAGTCGAAATTACAATACTGAGACATTGTTACCGTAAGTTTTCTTTTGGGACTAATGTTCTTTATTTAACTCGAAACTCCACATGTTTACTGCACGAAAAAAATATAACGATGGCTCGAAATCGTTAAAACAGGAATGGCGTTTTGAAAAGTATTGTCATAGCAACAAGATGACATAAGAGATGACTGTGAACCGACCCATGTTTCCAGCGCCATCTCTTAAAATAATTGATAATTATTAACCGCCACACCTGGTAGATAATCCATTTTTCGTGCTCAAGAACATCATTGAACTTATTAAATTAATCATGTATTATATTCATGCATTTATTATAGTTGTTTTCAGGTGCAGGAATCAAAAATATCTTAATCAAATTGTGTAATAATAACAACAAAAATATATAAACTTGAAATTAGGAATTTCCACGATAAGTAAATAATAGTACCCATAAATGTTCTTACCCATTACTAACACTACTGCCGATGGCACCATTGCGGCTACTACTTTGAGTATCCGTATTTCCACTATTTGATCTATCTCTTCTCTTAACAATTAACTGTGCAACACTACCATCTCTGGTGAGGACGTTTAAGGTTTGAGTATCTTCTGGATTTAGACTTCTGGAAACTTTTAGTTCTGTTCTAGTGTGTATGGGAATTGCTGTTTTCTTTACTGTATCTTCACCTTGTGCAAGTGAAAGCAAAAAAGCCCCTGCGAGGATAATCTGCAATATAAAAGATTTATTTATTGTTGGTTATACTGTAATACATACTACGTGACATAAAAAACATATTTTCTGAAAATGGTGTGAGTTGTATTTGTATTGCGTTTATTTATCTTAAATAAGGTTTAAAGTTCAAGCTTTACATTTACAAGAACCATTTTTGACATATTATGCTTTTTTGAATCTGAAAAAGTGGTTCAGAAAGTTTCGTGACAACAATTTTAATCTTAGGGATGCACTACGTTCTCTACAATCGGCTGAAAAGTATTGGCGCTGAAAAAAGCCGACTTGAAAAGGTTCTACCTTCAGGAAGAATTGATGAAAATGGTTAGACCCTAAAGATAACGTTTTTCCAATAACTTATAAACAAGCCTCTCTTCCCATACTATCTCAAAAACCTTCCTGAGATCAAGGAAACCGACTCTAGGTGCCGTTTTTTCTGAAGACCTTTCTGAAGACCTGGTGAATTTCACTGGTTATGTTCACCTGATATTTTGAAGTTACATGATTAACTATACAAATATTCTTTTACGTTCTCACAATTCTATAACTATGGACATAAAGTTACACCATTATACCAATATATAACTAAGAGTAAATTAATTAATGCTTTGTTTGAAAATGAGGAAATAGCAAAGAATTAAATGCAAATGACATTATTCTCGATATTTCCATAGCTACGCTAAAATATGTTTTATATTTTAAGGTCAAACATACCTGTTAGAAAACACGCGTCATGTCGGAATAGACATTGTTTCCAATTATTGTTCGACATGTAATTGACTATATTAAATAGTATGAATAATTTTAAATTATTCTTATAATTTTTAAGTAGTCCTGTAGTGAAAGGCATTACACTCCTCCAACGAATGTATGATATACATATACCAGGTGTCCCATTAAGGATGGATCGCGGCCGTATCTTGAAAACTATTTATCCCACAGCTTTAGGGGAAAAAAATTCTACTAAAAATGATCATGAGAAATTCCCCAAAAATATTTTTAAGCTTCTAAAACGACCGCAAGAGGGCGTGACGAGCTAAACATTTTTAAAAATCATTTCTTTTGTGTATTTTCAAGTGTTAACCGAGTAAGAAAAATTCTCAGTTATAATTAGCAAACTGTCTCCTACAACTTTGGTTTATGACATTTTGTCGTAATTTCACGAATAGAGGGGTGGAGGGGGGTTAGTTTTACCTATTGAGATAAAAAATCGTCTAATGTCCGTTTGCCTTAACCAATTTTCCTCAATTTGGATTAATTTAAAAGACAATTGCTGGGACAATCGGATAATCTGGGAGATAAATTATTTAGTTTATAAATGAAACCGCGAGATGGCGTTACATTCAACAATAGTTTTTTTGAAGTTTTGTCCAGTTTTTTCAAATGGAATGGTACAGCTTTTACTACATGACAAGAAAAATAATTTAAAGAGGAATCGTCCAGTGAAAACCCGAAATCGATATCTCTAACATGTCAAGAGATATTTCGATTTTTCTGAAAAAAATCAGTTAGTTTTAATTTTTACCGTAATATTAAGTAAAAAATTGGTCTTAATATTTAGGTCGCAATCGCAACCGCAACAATTTTATTTAAAAAATAAAATTATCTATTCAGTATCAATCATCATAAATGTTCTAATCCTGACCTTGATAATATTTTCTAATTTAATTATAAAGGCGGAAAAAATGCCTTTCCCCAATTGTTGCATTTTCTCTTTTGTGATGCTTACATACTACTTGAGAGAATATTGAAATCTGTCATTAATAAATATACCTACTCTTTCTTTTAAACTAAATGAATGGATCAATGAAATTATGCGTTTTCGGGTTTCCAAATAAACGCATGCAATCCTTAGATACATTACGTAAAGAGTATAAGAAGGGAACCATGGAAACAAACAAAAACAGTCAAATTAACTTGTCAGTTTTGAAATGCATTACATTTTCAACATTGCATTTATTGATTATTAATAATTATTATAATAATATCTAACAATGCCTTTTACGAATATCGAGGCCTTTAAACACGCTCCAAATTAATATGGCACGAAGAATTTGGACCAGTTCTAAGCCTGGGTAAAGTGTGAAGGAAGGCAAACATTAGGTTAATATTTTTTTAACTTAATGCAGGTAGCAGTGAAATAATAACTGATTTTTTCAGAAAAATCGAAATATCTCTTGACATGTCAGAGATATCGATTTCGGGTTTTCACTGGATAATTCCTCTTTAAATTATCTTTCTTGCCATGTAGTAAAAGCTGTACCATTACATTTGAAAAAACTGAACAAAACTTCAAAAAACTATTGTTGAATGTAACGCCACCTCGCGGTTTCAATTATAAACTAAATAATTTATCTCCTAGATTATCTGATTGTCCCAGCAATTACCTTTTAAATGAATCCAAATTGAGGAAAATCGGTTTAGGCAAACGGACATTAGACGACTTTTTATCTAAATAGGTAAAACTCCCCCCACTTCTTTATTCGCGAAGTTACGACAAAATGTCATAAAACAAAGTTTTAAACGGACATTAGACGACTTTTTATCTAAATAGGTAAAACTCCCCCCACTTCTTTATTCGCGAAGTTACGACAAAATGTCATAAAACAAAATTGTAGGAGACAGTTTGCTAATAATAATTGAGAATTTTTCTTACTCGGTTAACACTTGAAAATACACAAAAAAAAGATTTTTAAAAATGTTTAGCTCGTCACGCCCTCTTGCGGTCGTTTTAGAAGCTTAAAAATATTTTTGGTGAATTTCTCATGATCATTTTTAATACAATTTTTTTTTCCCCAAAGCTGTGGGATAAATAGTTTTCAAGAAACGGCCGCAATCCATCCTTAATAGGACACCTGGTATATTATTATATATATATACATATATATATATATATATATATATATATATATATATATATATATATATATATATATATATATATATATATATATATATATATATATATATATATATATATATATATATATATATATATATATATATATATATATATATATATATATATATATATATATATATTGTTCTGAGAAGGGTTTTATGTGAGAAGAGTGACACCCGGAATGATTTAGGAACTTATACCGGGTTTCTCATGGTAGCCGGTCGTTAAAAGTTTTCGTGGTTAGAAAAAACTTCTGAATATTTAGACTTATTTCACATTTTCTTTCATTTAAAAATATATAGCAGTTACGGTTATCCGGGAAGTCGCCAGTAACTTCTTTATTTTAGATGGAACACCCGGTATATTATTTAATTTTTGGATTTCTGAGAAAAATTCATGATGAGTTTCACCTGGCTTCCCTATACTTATTTTGAACTGTTTCTTAAATATCTTGATTCTTTTGAACAATTTGAAAGATGTAACCTTATTTTCAACACTGCATCTTTTACCCATTTTCGACTGATGCTAAGCGCTTCTGGGGTAGAGGAGAGCACAATAATAATACTTTCGAAATCCAAATTGCCAATTAATTTATCACATACAGGGTGTCCAAAATCTGATGACCAATCACGTTATTTTCAAAGTTGAAAAAGTTTGTTCTTTCAAATGTGACATTCTGGATATTATTGAATGATCGGATGCAGAATTTGATTCAGCATCGATTCGTTATAACTTTCCCTATACCTATTTCCAACGGTATTGAACAGAAACCGATACATCGCCCTCGTTTATTTTTCGAAACAAAATGAACATGACTGAAACAGTAGAAATTCGCTTTAATTAGAACATGAAAACAAAACAGGAACATAACAACATTTAGAACGTAATTACAGATGAAAAATATAAACAATTTGGAATATAATTACAAGAAATAATAAATGAATGTAAAATTACAATAATTCTTCTATATGACCGCCATTTTGGTTCAAACACTGGATAATTTTAAAATAAAAGAAAATCTTAAATAACCTTGAAGTCCAAAAATTCAGAATTCTGAGTTTTATCTAACCACTTCGTTAGAAAACTTCTAACTAATGGCTACCGTGAGAAACCCCATACACACACATACACACACACAAATATATATATATATATATATATATATATATATATATATATATATATATATATATATATATATATATATATGTATATATATATGGAGATTTTCAACTTCTTTGGACTGCGCCCAACGAGACAACAGTAGCCAGGAGTTATACACACCCCCGACCGTTGGGTTCCACAATCTCATGTGAAAGGCACAACCTGCGTCTCCGCCATAATAAGCAATGGTTAGTTGCTTGACCGGGAGGAAACCCTACCCATCCCTTACATTGGAGGGCACATGTTTCGTCTGTTCGTGGTTAGACTCATCAGGGTACCGACATATGCTCTCTGGCCAAGAATAGGGAGTCCCTCTCCACAATCAAACAATCCATATTTTCGCCGACTTCTTGTCGGATGACTTATAAACCTCCTGTCTTTTATAAGCCATTAAAAAAAATGGTGGGGTAGGGCTTCCTCCCGGTCAAGCACCTAACCATTGCTCATATATATATATATATATATATATATATATATATATATATATATATATATATATATATATATATACAATTTGTTAGTTGTTTGACTGGGGACACCTCACCTATTCTTCTTGATGTTCAGACTCCTCAGGGTAACGACTTATGCTCTCTCGTCAAGAATAGGAAGACCAAACCTATAATTTCACCGACTTCCCGTCGGATGGCATATATTTGCATTGTTAGATTTCCTTGGACTGTGTCCAATGAGACAATAGTAGCTGAGTCTCATACACCCAGCTGCTGAGTTCCACAGTCTCATTTGGAACGCACAATAACCTGCGTATTCGCTTAAATAAACATTTGGTAGTTGTCTGACTGGGGACCAGCCCCACCCATCCTTTCATTGGGGAACACATGTTTTGTCTCTTGATGTTCATACTCCTCAGGGTACCGATATATGCTCTCTCTCGTCAAGAATAAGAAGGACCTATCTACAGTCAACAACCAATAATCAAGCAAGTCCTGTCAAAAGTCAAATAATTTATTTATATTTAATAGAAATATTTTGCTTCTTATTTGCATTTACATTATTATTAAAAAAAAACTCAAATTGATGCTTTAGCACCTCAAACTTCACCTGAATTGAACCGAATGTCATTTTAGACAAAATCTGTGACCATAAAAATATCCACATCAGGTATATTATCACAATTGGTCTTTATGAACTCTCTGTTACACATTACTAAATTAAATTTGTAACCAACAATATTTTTTTTAGTACAAAACTTCAATAATTTTGATAGTATATACACAGGTAAAAGCCTTTGACAGAACTAAAAATCACTTTAACATAATGACGTCAAAAACATGACAGCTAATCGTGGGGCTTTCGTAGTCATGTGATTTTAGTTTAAATTTTATCAATTTTAATTCATTTATAATTAACTGCAAACAATTAAAAAAAATAAAAGATTTTAAAATAAATGAAATTCTGAAAACTGAAAAATTGGGCAAATGCTTTAGTTAAGGAAAACAACGGTTGGAGATATCATACAACGCTACAAAAATGAGAACAGAATTTTTCGGAAGAAGAAAACAAATCGTCCGAAATTATTAAATAAAAGAGACCAACGCTTTATTTTAAAAGTAGTGCATAAAAACTCTAAAATGAGTGCACCTAAGCCAAAACATTAGTGGAAAACCATTCTGAAAAGTAGTCAAAACCGAAACAATACGTCGTTGTTTAAGAAAATATGAACATCATGGATGTGTGGTCCGGAGTACGGAGTGCTAAGGAGTACGTTTTGAAGTCGGAAAATTATTGGAACGGCGTTATTTTCTGTGCTGGGCCAAAAAATGTCGAATTTTGACATCATAGATTAATTTCATAATATAATTGTTGCTTTTTTCAATAAAACTTTTAATGTGCTTAATATGTTCTGTTGTATCAATGGCAACTTTATATTTACTGACTGAATGATTAAAAAGAAAACAAAAATCATCTAGAATCAAGTGTAGAAGACTGCACATCCACTTTTACTTTAATTGCCCACAAGATCAAACAAAAAACACCGACGAAAAGTAGGTGACAAAACAACAATCTAGACGAAAATCCGCCGCGATAAACAATATGGTTCGCGGGGCCGAGTTATTGAACTTGTGCTGGGGTTTCTCAACCGAAGAACCATCGACGATTAAAATGGATAGTTAGGTGAAAGTAATAAAAGTAGGCGACGAAACACACGAAGTTATTGACTTAACGTGAAAACTTTCTTTAAAACCGACGCAATCAGTGATGCTGCTAATTAGTCAATGCGGATGGAATTGATTATTTAGTATTTGAATTACCGAAAAAAATATATGTTTTATCTACCAGGTATGTAAATATCAAACCGGAATTTTTGTATAGAAAATACTGGTTTATTGTATGAAAATGATAAAAATATTTTATTCGAAGTATTGCCCATCGCTAGCTATACATTTTTTCCACGTATCTGACAATTTGTGGATGTCACGCCAAAAAAACTGTTGCTCATTTGATGTAAACTAGTCATCGGGCCATTTTGGTACATTTTCGTAAGAAGTGTAATCGAACACGATCGGACAAATAAGTAATAATCGGGCGGAGCTAAGTCTGCTGAGTAAGCCGCATGCGAAAGAATTTCCCAACTAAACGCCTCAATCGTTTCCTTGATTAGTTTTGCTGTGTGTGATGGTGCATTATCATGAAGCACAATGACTTTAAGTTGCCTTTTTGATATTCTGGTAGTTTTTCATGCAAAGCTTGATTCAAATCGATCATTTGTTTTCGGTAGCGTTCAGTATTAACGTTTCTGCCAGGTTTTAGCAGCTCATAACAGTTCACACCCATCTGATCCCACAAAACACAGAGCACTGTCGTTCGTTCATAGCGATTGCCGTCCTTACAGTCGATGTCGATGGTCCGCCTGGAGTTACCCATGATCTTTTAGGATTCTCAAAATATATCCACTTTTCATCGCCAGTCACAATTTGATGGAGAAATGACTTTCTTTTGTACCTGGCGAGCAGCATTTTGCAAGTGGTTTTTCGGATTTCCTGCTATCTTTCATTCAGTTCATGTGAAACCAAAAAACCAAAAAACAAAAAAAAATCCGTCTTCTAGATTTTTTCCATGGTTTTCAAGCGTATAGAGAGAGAGTGTCTCGTGTTACATTTAATTGATCCACGAGTTGTTGTTGCATTTGAGCGTCATTAAGGATGACGCTTGATGAGAAACAATGCTCGTAATTCGCAGTCTTCAAACTTTTTCTACAATCCGCCACTTTATAATTTTTTGAAACTATTCAAAGCACTGTTATTTACTAAGAATATGCTCATCGTAAACTTCGATAAGCATTCGATGCGATTCTGCAGAAGTTTTCTTCAAATTGTAACAGAAAATCGATGCTGTCCACAAATCGTAGTTCCAGGCACAAAATTCAACATGTTCAACCCTATTATAAACTATGCTGTTGTATAAAACTTGTATTGTTGTGGTGTCAACAAGGAAATGGCGCCAATAATGCGGTTTGACGGTAACTACATTGACAGCTAGGGCCACCTATGGACAAATTCCGGTTTTATATTTACAGACCTGGTACGCAGGGTGATCCG
This sequence comes from Cosmopolites sordidus, assembly GCA_031761425.1. Taxonomy (NCBI): domain Eukaryota; kingdom Metazoa; phylum Arthropoda; class Insecta; order Coleoptera; family Curculionidae; genus Cosmopolites; species Cosmopolites sordidus. The sequence continues at coordinate 52,941 of JARFXV010001917.1, forward strand.
TACGGATATGTCGCAAAAACTAGTGTGGTATCATGTAGAGATCAGATCCGAAAAAAGTGAATAAGTCGTTTCGTGCAAATGGCTATGCGTCATCAGTTCAATTTAGGAAAATATCTATATCGTCAAAAGGTTCATAAATCCATTTAAATTATGTTTTTGTGAGTACATAGGATTGTTTCATATTTTACGAGGGTTGCTATTTATATATATCCGGAATTGCCAACAATGGTGTTGCTAGACGCCATCTGACATGTACATAGTAAAGTTTGACATTGTTGTAATAACTAATATAAAAATAAACTTTAGTGTAATAACAACAGTGCATCGCCGATTAGACCATTATGGCCGATTTAGACCAAGCGAAGGAATGCTCATTCTATCCGTATTCTTTCAAATTTATTTTGTGTAAACAGTTATAGAGCATTCTTTCGATGCTCCGTCTGTGTTCGACGGGAATTCTCTAGAATATTCTAAGAATTCTCGTTAGTTTGATGTAAACGCTCGAAGAGTGACCTAGAGCGTTATTTCGTGCTCGGACGTGCTCTCGGCTTGGTGCGGTCTCTTTAAAGTGTTCTTCTGTTCTAACGACTTCATTGGTGTAAATATAAATATAATTATGGATTGGAGTAATAAAAAGTGTCTACAAATGATAGAGGTTTACTAAAATTTTGTCTGTGGGATCCGACTTTTAAAAATAAAAACAATAAAGAGCACAAACGACATGCTTGTATAAATAAGGCCAGCAGTGCAGATATTACTTATAAATCAATATGGTTTGTTTACTGTTCATTCGTGTTGTTTTTATAAATTTTGTCATTAATCAGAGACAATAAATGGTAAAAATCCTCTGATGCCATTCTACAAAAGCTTTTGAATTGACCACTTTCTTCTTGTTGTGTATCTATCATAGTATCTCCCACATTATGTAGTCTTATTCTTTGTATTAAATTCATCACCCACTAATATCTCTTTCTCCTTTTCTTTTTAACTAAATGAGACAAAGATAAATGCAGACCTTGGAATTCAATTGTTCTCGTGTTTGTTCGTTAACTATTCGTTTGATATAAACGGCCAACAAGAATTATTGTTTACACCCCTTATTAAGAAAAAACGTTCTGGCTCTTGTTCTAATTCTATGTTTTTTCGGTCTAAATCTACCCTTAGAGGTCGTCTAAAATCGGTTGTTTGCCAGAAAACATCGATACTGTGCGCGAAGTGACAACGCAAGATCATCATGTGACATACTGTGAGATTGTGGCTTCCCTGGGCATTAGTATAACAAGCATACACAAGATTTTACATGAACATTTAGCCGTGAAAAAGATGTGTGCGTTGGATTCCGCATAATTTGACAATGGCTCAAAAAAAGGCTCGTATCGATTGTTTGCACCAATCGACACGAAATGCCCAAAAAATACAATTGTGGTGCGTCAAAAGTCGTGTATAACATCTACACAGGTGACGAATCTTGGATCTATGCGTATGAGCCCGAAAGTAAACAGCAGTCGACTGTATTGGTCGTTCAAAATGAACTAAAGCCAACTAAAGTTGTTTGCGCAAAAAGCACTTCGAACCAAATGGTTATATGTTTTTGGGATAAATGGGCATGTTGTTAAAGTGTCACTAGACAATCGTAGAATGATCAATTCTGAATGGTACACAATCATTTGCTTGCCAGAAGTATTTGAAGAAATAAAAAAAAACAACCAACACTGCGCGATCTTTCATCACCATGGCAACGTGAGCTCATACACATCGGACCGAACAACTCAATATTTCACCGGTCAAAACATTGAATTGATGGGTCATCCGCCTTATAGTCCTGATTTGGCACCCAATGATTTCTTTTTGTTCCTGTTCGTGAAGAATAAACTACCTGGTGAAGGATTTTCGACGCCAGAGAAGTGGTTGGTACATTCAAAATGCATGTTGAGAGAATATTTTTAAAAACAATAAAACCATTTACAATGATAAATATTTGTTTTTATTTATTAATTCGAATACATAAATAGCAATCAAAATTTTAGCTTTGCAAGGAACCAGATTGACAGATGATAACACCTTGGAATTCAGCAACTACAGACTTTTTAAAAGTAAAACGGACAAAAGAATACTCAAAAATACACCACATCTCGGTGTTGCTTTCGCTATCTCAAAAAACATTCTTGGTTGTATAACTAATGTTCAGCCAGAATATAATCGACTTATGACACTATCCCTCAAGTGTGCTAACAAAAATTATACATTAATCAATGCACATCTCCCAGTTAACGAAGAAAATAAATCTAATCCTGAAAAAGTGAATAAGTCCTGAAAAATTCTGGAAAAGACTATTTCTAAAATTCCCTTTAACCATATAAAAATTCTATTGGATGATTTCAACGCCCAACTAGGGAAAGAAAGTACAGGAAAACAGTCGGCAATTTTCCCGCTCATAAATGGACTAATAATACTGGTAGAAGATTGGTTGAACTATGTTCGCAGTTTAATCTAAAAATAATGTCAACCCATTTTAAGAAGAAAATAACAAAACAAAAACCTGGAGGTTACAAAAACGCAGAAAACATCCGTGGTGGGATGAAGTTTGCGAGCAAGCAGTATTAAGCCGAAGTAAAGCTTTCAAAGATTGGAACAGGCAAAAAACAGCAATAAATTATAATATATTTTTGGAAGTAAGAAAAGAATCATCGAAGCTAATTAGACAAACTAAAAGAAAATATGAAAACAATAAACTTAATGAAATAGAAAAAGATTTCCAAAAAAATACCACCCGAAACTTTTACAAAACATTTAAAATTAAATTAACAGGCTATTAACCCCAAAGACTTTGCTTCCAAAAGGAAAACGGACAATTAGCTCTAAATAGCCAAGACAATTGCAAAGAACTTGCGAAATATTTTGAACAACTACTAAACTGTCCTGAGTCCGTAAACAAATTACCAACACTAAACCCTAAACAAACAAACCCAGATTCATTACCACCGAATGAAGATGAAATAATTAGGTAAATCAAGCGACTTAAAAGTAACAAAGCTTCTGGTGAAGATGGAATCACTGCTGAACTTTTGAAATCCGCTGGTCCAGGTACAATCAAGGAAATAACCAAAATTCTACAAGAAGTTTGGCGAACCGAACGAATTCCGGAAAATTGGAAAGATGCCCTAATCCATCCACTACACAAGAAATTATACAGAACGGATGTAAACAATTACAAAGGAATATCTCTTCTCCCAGTTTGTTACAAGATTCTATCTTAATGTCTACTAGATAGAGCACAGGGACAGTTAGAACTTAAAATTGGTGAATATCAAGCAGGTTTTCGACCGCGCAGATCCTGCCCTGAACAGATCCTGAAACTGGAGTAAGACAAGGAGATGGACTCTCGTCACTCTTATTTAACTGTGTTCTAGAAAAAGTAATATAGGAGTGGCGTGAAAAAAAGTTGGCCCTGAATATTGACCAGTCCATTAAACTGGGGAGAACCAACAGCAAAATTGATTGTCTGGCGTTTGCTGATGATCTAGCAATTTTAGCTCAAGATGTATTAACGGCACAAAAACAAATTGAAATCCTAAAAGAAACAGCAGAAAAGGTAGGACTCCAAATTTCCTTTGAAAAGACACAATACATGACTTGCAACAGACTAAGAACATCATTTCTAAAAACAAAATATGGTAACATCAGACGAGCCTCAATTCTTCTGTTGGAACCTTTGTGAAATACTAAACTTGAAGAGATTTACTACTAAACACCAAAACGCTTTCTTGAACTGCTCTTTTTTTTTGACTAAGAACGGTGACAGAGGATTGCCCATTGCCGTTCCGTCTTGTTGTTCATAAAACCTGTTATTAAGCTGAAAAATATATTGGGCAAACAAAAAGATCCATATTGACAAGATATAAAGAACATATTGCCCACATTAGATATGGGAGAAATGAAAAATCTTGTGTTGCCCAACATGCAATCGAACATGACCACAGTATAGATATTAGTAATTTAAGACTAATTAATAGTGTTAATAATAATAGGGCTTTGGATGCATATGAAAGCATTCAAATAGAAAAATGTAAGAAAATCATGAACCGAGATAAAGGACCGATTCCTTTCAGTCAACTTTTTCAATTATTAATGTAATGCTTAGTACACTTCACGTTTCATGTTTTTTACACGCTTCGTTAGGTATGGTTTTCATATAAATAGAACACACAGCTTAGTTTTAGAATTAGATTAAATCATCTCCTGATGATGCTAACATGGTTAGCGAAACGTGCGTCGAGCAGTTCAAGAAAGCGTTTTGGTGTTTAGTGGTAAATCTCTTCAAGATCAGACGTGTCTCTCAATTCAAATATTTGGTTGAAATAATCATAGAAAATGGGTTGGAAAAAGACGTCAACAAGGGTAGATGTAAAAAAATGGAAACTGCATTCAGACTTACACAAAATATTTATAACAAAAAGTGTATATCTAAAAACACAAAACTGAGACATTACAACACAGTTATTAAGCCAGAATATCTATATGGGGCAGAAACGCTCATTTTGAATATAAAGAGAGGCATCGAGGACATTGGAAAAAAGGAAAGAAAAATCATAAGAAAAATCTTAGGCCAGAAACAAATAAATAGCACAACATACCGACTTCGAGAAAACCAAGAAATCAAACAATACACAGATATACATAGCGATATGAGAAAAAGAAGACTTAAGTTTTACCGAGTAGGCCAACTAGACAAATAGTCGAATTTTATGAAAATAGGAGTAGAGCTAAAGTAGAAATAATTAAATGGATTGCTGCAATTAAAGAGGACCTAAGATCAGCAAATATTACGTGTGAAATTCAGGATAGAGGCTGTTTCAGGTTGACGTTTGGAAGGTTGGCCAGAAAGAAAAATGTAGGACGACTGGAACAACTTGGTCTGACGAAAGGAAGAAAGCTCATAACGAAAGAATGAAATTAATATGGGCGTAAAGGAAGGCTAAAAAACAATAAACGCCTCTAATTGTACTTCGCGTGGTCAACCAGGACCCATACGTGAATAATAATAAATATCATAAATAATAAATAATAAAATCCTCGTATTTATATATATATATATATATATATATATATATATATATATATATATATATATATATATATATATATATATATATATATATGTATGCTACAGCGACAGTTCATCAATATAACGTTCATCAATATATTCGTTTTTGATATTTATAAATACTTATAAAATGTCAGAATTAATTCAAATTTGTTTAATTGCTGTTAAATTACAGAGAAGTTTTTGAATTTTGATTTATGAAAAACAACCATCCGTAAATGCGCAACATCCGTTTCTTCACACTCATTTAGCCTGTAACTGAAATTTTCAATCACTTACTGCAGCATCGCCCTTGAAATCGCGCGAATTTCGTCTGTTATTCTTTGTTTTAAAACATTTAAGATGTTGAGTTAAAAAAATCAGCAGGTGTTAAATCTGGCCTTCTCGGTGGCCAGTTGATGTCCCCTCAGCGACTAATCACTCTTTCAGAATCAATCGTGACGTGGGAAGTTGCTCCATCTTGTTGGAAAAATGGGTTGCGGTTGTAGCCAATCGAGTTTTGCATTTCTGGAGTCAAAAAAACTCGGGATTATATGGCAATAACGATCCGAATTAAAATTCTGACCGTGTCTAGGGTTATCCTCAAAAAAGTAAGAAAAGTAAGAAATTAGATTCATCAGAAAACCATATGTTATTGAACCTACTAAAGCGATTTTTCATTATCTTGCGGAATTCGACTCGTTTAGCTGGATCATCGGGCTTCATCTCTTGCATAATAACAATTTTGTAGAGGTGAAAATGTAAATATTTGCGAATAATGCGATGGATCGTGGATCTGTGCAAATATAGATAAACTGCGCGGAGTAGTAGAGACTGTCGTGGATCGTATCTAATAGACTGGCGAACGCGGTCAACATTCGTGCTCGTTCTTGATGTCCTTTTGCGCCCAGTTGATTTATCCGGCATTGTTTTGCCAGTCTCTTCAAACTTGCGCACCCAATGCTTGATTAAATTTGCAGTTGGCATATTTCTCATGATCGCCAAATTAAAATGTGTCTTGTACAAACATCAAACAATAGTGCAATCGTTTTTATAAAAAGTTCGTGCGCAAAATGCGCGCTGTGATCCGATCTCTACTAAACCATCTCTACTAAACTTAAAAAGCCTGTCAAGCATTTGACATCACTCCCTGTGTTTGGCGTGTAACAATCAATACAAAAACGAAAAACATTCTGAGACATACGTTATTTATACATTTCAAATACACCAGTTAGATCAAGACGTATATACTTTAGAAAAAAAAGAAAAAACTTATTCGTCAAACTAAAACACTTACATCAAACGCTCCCAAAAAACTACAGTTTTGTCAGATGGTGCATTCTACAACTATCGACGTTTAAAACGGGCAATCAAGTGAAAGTAATAAAATTAGGCGACAGACCACACGAAGTTATTGACTTAACGCGAAGACTTTCTTTAAAATCGACGAAATCAGTGATGTTACTTATAAATCAATACGGATGGTCTCAATTGCTAAATTATAGAGTAGAATTTAGAACGGAATGTTCGAAATACTGATTATGTATGACATTAATTGAGCGTATACGATGAAATTAATAAGGTGGAACTGATTGGAAGGTAAAAAATATGAAAAGATTCCGATGAAAAAAGTTCGGACAGAAATTTCTTGTTAAAACATTTATGGCTCATTAAATATTGGTAATTTTGCGTTTTGTTTTTTGCTGCGTCCATATTAAACATTTTGCTAATTTTCCTTACAAACAGTATTTTCTATTTTACTGCATCAGAATTAGTCAATAAATTATTTTTTTCTTAAATAGAAATTTAATGATCCAATTTCCCATATCTGTAAAGCTGCAAAAAAATTAAGTATCAACATCACGAATTCAAGTATCAAGTATCATCATCAATTTCACCAATATGAAAATATGAAAGTCAAAAAACATTATCGTTCATAAAGCATCGGGTCTATTTAGAATGAAGGTCGTTTCTTTATGTACAACTATACGAGATATGTAAATATTGTAATGTCACTGGTGGTGTAGTGTTCAAGCTGGCAACATTCCCAGTTAGAAGGGAGGCAGGCCAACATCAGATGCATTTTCGATATGAGTCTGAACTCCTCAGAGTCACTTGGTAGTCCGCAACACTTTTCTACGTTAACCGAAAAGTTTCTAATGCGTTAATTATTGTCGACGATAGTGATATCTGTGACAGATGTCATCTGTCACATCTGACATGTACTCCACTCCGTTCTGTTTTATCTTAGGTATCGATAAATCGTTCGGAAATAAAAGTAAACCAATAAATTAATTATGTTGAAAATAATTGTGCATACTGAAAATAAAGTTGCCAAAAAATTTAGTTTCTCTTTTAAAACTCTGTATCTATTTAATAACTAACATTTACCAACACACTAAATCCTCTTATTTTGATCTCTACTATCATCAGTTGCTCTAAAGCGGATAATTTATTGCACATAAAAATTTACTATTTAAATAATTACAGATAAAAAATATAAAAAATTTGGAACATATTTACAAGAAATAATACATTAATGTAAAATTACAATAATTGTTCTATATGACCGCCATTTTGGTTCAAACACTGGATAATTTTAAAATAAAAGAAAATCTTAATTAACCTTAAGTTTCTTTTATCCACGAAAACTTCTAACGAATGGCTACCATGAGAAACCCGGTATATATATATATATATATATATATATATATATATATATATATATATATATATATATATATATTATTATTTCCAAATTGCCCATCCGAAACCGTTCCAATCAAACTTCCACGTTGCGTCTCACCCCCATTCCTCAATACTATGCCGTCTGGAGGCTATGCTCCCGGGATGGCCTCAGACTAAAATGATCCAAAATCTGCTCACCCGCATTGGACCAGCGTGACAGATTATGGTCCATACCTTGAACATGGTAGTTCAAAATATATCGGGTATAAAGGTCGCTATTATGTACGGAAACGTTTATGAACTGTTAATTTATTTTTTGCAGAATTGATAAGTCATTCTATCACAGCAGAAATGCTTATAAAAATCAATTATTAAATCTCAGCAGATTGCTAGGTTTGCCTCATATTAAATGTTTGGTCCTCATTATATTTGCTCTGGTATGCCTTTATTTTCAATTAATATAAAAAGAAAACCTTCTATATCGCAACTTAATGATATATCGCTCTTAATTTACATAGAAAAATGTTACATATGAAATCCGCATGGACGCTTTATGGCTTTGGTTCCATTCTGTTTATTTCAGAGATCGCAAAAAATATTATTTTTTAAAAATAATGACTATCAACCAACATCAAAGAAAATGTCAATTTGCATTAGTAATCTTATTAATCCAATTAAAATTAATAATTGCTTAAATAAACTTTTGATGAATATTAAAATCATTTAATTTACATTATGTTCCTTCAAAGGTTAAAATTATGCAGTGGCATTGAAAAATAATTTGCCTAGCCCAGAAAAAACTGCATGTTTTCGAAGTAATACTATTTGATTTGAAATAATCATGTTAAAAATAAACTTTTACTATTCTTGTAGACAAAACATAATTATCCTGTTTTGCATTCTTGTTTGGCGTAAATTTTCTTATTTTCGAGGGGTTTTAAAGCTTGAATAGTGGATATTAACACAGGTCCACATGATTTTTGTAACATTTATGAGAATACTCTTTTGGCGTTTCATTTAGGTAGTTATTAAAACAACTTTTCACAGAAATGGCCTAGCACGTCCTATTTTCAAGCGCCCTTTTCCCGATTGTATAAATAAAACAAAGTCTAATTTCCGCTTACATTTTTCTTTAAAATATATCAAGTTTCGCTACATTCTACCTTTTTCGGAAGGTTAACATGAATGAAATTGTATTGTGACAAATAGTAGGTACTAATTAATTAAGTGATTTTACTTGTTTTTTCTGGGAATTCCCTGAACCCTTACTCAGACTGTTTTTTGACATACTTAATAGCGGAGAATGATTGAAGTCTATTTGGTCGTGAAGGGCATTTGTGTGTTTGTGACGGTTTATTTCCAAACATTCTAGTAAATTCAGTTTGGTAACCTTATTTTCTATGTGTAAGATTTTAACATCATTATTAAACACACACATTATTTACTCGGCGTAGCCAGGATTTAGTTGTGGGGGGTTTAGTTTGAAGTAAATAAAACAACAAAAATATACTTACATAAAATTTAATATCTATATATTCATCGGAAAAATTACGACATATTTATAAAGTTCTTAACATTAAATGAAATGGTTAAATTAATTTCGTTCCTCTGCGCTAAATCTAAAACCATTAAAGAAGAAATCTTCGGCTTTTTCTTTTAAATATATCCACTACTTCATCTGCATGAATTTCTGTTCCATAATGAATGTTCATGAGAGCCAAACCATTAAGTCTGTTTTCACTTGTAGTGTTTCGTAAATAGTTTTTCAGTCTCCTTAGGCTCGAGAAAGACCTTTCTGGGGTAGCAGTGGATATAGGAATGGTAGCCAAGATTTGTAGTAATATGTAAATATTAGGATAAAGGTTTTTCTCGCACATATCTAGGCATTCCAAGCTAGATTTCGGGGTAGGCGAGATACTTGTCATTACTGTTTTCCATACTTCAAGTTCTGCTTTAACCACTGATATGTTGCTTTCGGGAAGCAGTGACGAGTACATGGAAATTGCTTCTTCAATTTCAGAACTGGCAGTAAAATTTGAAGGTAGCACACCAGATAATGCTGATACTACTTTACGATGTTTGGTAAACCTTTCAACCAATTGTTGAATTGTATGATCAAGAAATGGAATGAACAAATTAATTTCGTAATACGTGCATACATCCAATGCAGGAATGTTCGGTCTATTTAATTGTCTTCCGACGACGCGTGGCATTCGCAGTATACCACCATTTTCTTCCAATAAAACCTTTGTGTCTTCATAGAGATGAAGATATTCGACGTCAGTGTTGTTTCTCAGGAGTTGTAAGACATTAATAATATCACTCATGCAAATACCCTCATAGCTGCAGCCCCATTGTAACCTTGACCAACCACATGAGAACATTTAAGTCCATGCTTTTTCAGAGCTGTAATAATAAGATTTGCGAGACCGGATCCTGAGACATCGACCGTTGGAATGTACTCAAGGAACATCTCTTTAAGTATATGGTGTTTATTAGCTGTAAAATCAACATATCGAAGACATAACGAGACTTGTTCAACTCGACCGATGTCGGTGGTTTCGTCAGCCAGAATCGCAAATAGTTTGGCTTTTAGTTTGCACTTTTATTTTCATTAATCAGAGTCTGAAAAGTACTGGCTGGAATCACTGCTATCATGTGCAGAATTTATAATTAACGGAAGAACTTTTTTGCCTCTATCTAAAATAAACATTTTTAATCAAAGCTTTTCGTATTTTTTGCATATTTATGTAACTTACCTTTTACTGTCAATTTTGATGATTTTACACTCCTCTTATTATTATCTTACCATGAATGACTTACAGTACCATTTTGAAAAATCCAGGTTTCATCTAAGAAAATTTAGATAACTTAAAAACGGTTGAGGACAACCGTCCACAACGACCGCAAGATCGAATCGAAGACAATGCTGTGCAAGTTGCGATATAAAAGGTTTTCTTTTTACACTAATTGAAAATAAAGACATACCATGGCAAATATAATGGGTATTAACATTTAATAAAAGGCAACCCTAGCAAACTCAATTTCTGTTATCCTGAAATAATAAATGACCATCACTCAGTTCTGCATTAATAATACGAAAGAGAATATACACAAATATATGGGTATGATTACATATAACCTTGAAAAATGTGCGAAAAAAAATGAATTTAGTCACTCGTTCGTCTGGATAATGAAATAAAAATGTAATGATATAAAAAGCTATACTGGAGATCAAAAAAATGTAACACTATGAAAAATATTTTTATTGGATTAATTTTTGAGTACACATGAATGGTATTATGAAATATTATATAATAACTTAAGAAATTCCATTTATATTTGAAACACAATTTTAATAACGAGTAAATTCACTCCCGTTATGATAACATTCTAATTACACAGATTAACAAATTTAAACTGCTTTAGGATAACATTAATGTTAACAGGTGTATATGAAGTATTTTGTGGTCATAAATCCAAAAATGATATACTAATTACTGTAACACGTACAGTTTTCTTGTTACAAGTTGTCGGTGGTGTGGAAAAATAGGAGCATACAGCGACAAAAACTATTTTTTCCCTTTGTGTTCTGTTGCATCATCTCTTTTTAAAAACTGACAGTAATCGCCCAACATAGATGGGTTCCGGCATTCTTGGTATGTTGCTTCCATCGTCCTGATGTCCTGGTGAAACCTCTCTCCTTGTTCGTCGCTTACTGCATTCAAATTTTCCGGAAAAAATTTAAATGGGAGTGTAAAAAATGCATTTTTAAGGACATGCGACGCCCTAGTATTTCATAGGCTTTCCAGAGTTCATCTATGAGGTTTTTATAGTTTTTACCTTTTTTGTTACTGAGAAATCTTTTTTGTTGCACTTTCAAAACACTTCCAAGCTGCCAATTCGTTTTTATTTAATTTTTCTTGAAAAAGAAAATCACCTAGAAGCTTCCTTATTTGAGGTTTAATAAATATGCCTTCTTTTAGTTTTGCATCACTTAAACTAGCCAACATTTACATGGTCAGTAGGTTCTCTCTACACCATAGGAACAACAAATGGCATAGAATATTTTTTGTGATGCATCCACTACACTCAATTTACATGACAACTCACACAGCAAACATGAGGAGCACAACTTTCCTTGATCTTCAATTTGGCCTTTGAAATATAATATATAGGCCTTTTTAACTTCCTTGGATATAGATGTAGCTAGTGACTTTAAAATAAATCGTCCGCATATATAACAAAACTTGTTAACTGGATTATTGCAAAATCCACAACTAAAACTTGCCATTTTATATAAAATCGATTTAAATACTTGACTGTACTGTCAGTATTTATAATAATTTCAACGAGCCCATGATATAAAGGAGAATCAGGTACTCGAAAATGGAACGTGCTAGACCATTTCTGTGAAAAGATGTTTCAATAACTAACAAAATGAAACACATTAAAATAATCGGCTAAATCGGCTATTTCTATAAGGGGATCTCGTCTACACAATATATTTTTCCGCTTTAAAAATGGATCGTTTCCGTTGCACTTCAATAGATAATCCCAAACAGAAATTCGGTCTATCAAGTTTTTCTCCGTTAACTTAAGCGACATTCATACATCGATCTTGCTGACTATTCCAAGTTCATTTAATCGTCTTGACATTATTGACAAGCTGATTTGACAAGCGAAAGCCAACAATTTTTCCGATGTCATTCTCCTGAGCTGTTCTGTAATGATTACTTTCAATTAGTGCATATATTTCGTTGCCATCAACCTCGGTCGGTCATCCAGAACATATCTCATGCATCCCTAAGACTAAAATAGTTTTCACGAAACTTTCTAAACCACTTACGGTATGTAAGAATCGCCAACGGCACCCTCAGCATATACAACATATATTTTCTTTTGTGTCTGCGAAACGTTTTTGCCTTTTCAGAAATAAAAATGCATTACATGCCGAAAATGCTTTTTATTTTCAGCCTTTTTTTAATGCTTAATATAATTTAAAAAATACAAATAAATAACACAATTTGTATTCGCTGTGATTCCTTCAGCCAAACAACATCAAAGCTTTAAAAGTGTGACATAGATAACACTTCGGCTTTGCGATATATCATAACAATTGTTAAGCTTGTTAAAAACGTTAATAAAGTAACCAGTGACATTACAAGTAACACATGTAATGAATAAATTAAGAAATAAACGAGGATTCAAATCCATTAATGCTATTGGAATTCACAATAATCTACACATTATACGATTATGATGAAAGATTCCTAATTGAGGTAGGTAACTCATACGGTAAACAACTTTTATATGGAGGAGTCCCCCACGTAACAAAAACTATGTTGAATTAAGTTTATTTCTTGCTGCCTATTTCATGGACATGCTTCTTTGATGTAACAGTGAATAATAAATAACTTTTTTAAAACGTTCTTTGTTTGTTATTAATCATTGGCTGAAGTGGAGATTAGAGATAAATATCCCAAATAGATTTATATAAGTCTAATTTAAATAGAGCAATTTTATTTTTTAAATACTTGAGAAATTGTTCGATTGTTTATTCTATAAAAGGTAGTGTTTTATATACTATTTTTTATACACTGGTGAAATAAAAATATACTACGTGACATAGAAATCCCAAGACCCAGTAAAAATAATTCAATTTTAATAATATAATAAACAAAATATAATTAAATTCTTAACCTTATCAATTTGGAAAATCTTTTTTTACGATGATTTTTGTGATTCGCACTGCATGCGTAGTAGTTTAAATTTGTAGCTGCAGTAAATGTTTTGCAGTGTGTTCCTAAACGTTGTTTTCAATTGTTTACCATGCCTCATGTGCGAAGAAATGCAAACTTTTGCCAACTTACCGAGTTTTATACGAGACTGATAGTTGGCCTTCGAGAAGCTGGTCTCTCTGGGAAATTACACATAGACAAGTAAACAGAAGTCTAGATACTGTGTTAAGGTGTTGTCGGGCATGGCTTCAGGAACGCCGTAGAGATCGAGCCAGAATCGAGGTACAGAACTACGCGGTGGAACAACAGAATGCCAAGATCGCCGCCTGAGGCTGTTGGTTTTAAGACACCGCTTCTTTACTACTAGAGCAATTGCAAATGATTTGCAATGATTTGCAGAACACGGAAGATCCACAGGAATGCGATCAAACTACATTCTACCGCGTAACCATAATATATATATGCTCAAAAGTTAGCGTAGCGTAGCCGTGGAGAGAGGTACTAAAACAACAGACATCTTCCATCCGTACTACATGTGTCCGATCGTTTTAAATCAGCCATTGCAACAAGACAAGTACCTTCCAGGACCGGTTTCTGGCCTAACAGCGGTAGTCAGCTGGGCTCGATTCTAACGCAACACGTGGAGTAGGGATAGAAGATTTCTTTTATATTAATATCTCTTTCCATGGCCCCGCTGTGCTACCTCTTGAGGATAATACCTACATCCAAGGTTGTGGAAAAAATGCATTGCGTAGTTTCGACCGCTGCGAACATTCATCGTAGGATGGCGCGAGTTGCATTGAGATTGCCACCCGTCATCAACATGGCCCGTTGACTTGGCCTGCCTGTATATGTATATGTATATGTATATGTATATGTATATGTATAAGTATAAGTATATGTATATGTATATGTATATGTATATGTATATGTATATGTATATGTATATGTATATGTATATGTATATGTATATGTATATGTATATGTATATGTATATGTATATGTATATGTATATGTATATGTATATGTATATGTATATGTATATGTATATGTATATGTATATGTATATGTATATGTATTTGTGTTTTTTTTGATGGACGTGAAAGGAGCAAGCTCCCTACCAGTGACCCTACGAAACCAGGATCCCCACCGGCACCGCGTTAGCATTCCTTCAGTGGGGCCTGTTCTAATCCACGTGGATTTTCTTCTATCGTTTCGTTCCCTACTCCCCCGTCCCTTCAGCTTGTTATTCAGGCTTCAGGATTAGGGGTACGGGTACGTTAATTTCGGTCTTCTGTTTCTCTTGCTTCTTCATCCTCCTTTTCTCTTTTGTTTATTATGACAGTTCTGATCAGCCTCGCCACTAGATCTCATTTTCTCTTTTTCTGAGCCGTGGAGAGAGATAAAAAAATAACAGGCATCTTCCATCCTTACTGTCCGTATGTGTCCGATCGTTTTAAATCAGCCGCCGCCATTGCATCAAGACAAGCACCTCCCAGGGCCGGTTTCTGGCCTAACAGCGGTAGTCAGTTGGGCTCGATTCTAATGCAACGCGTGCAGTACGGATAGAAGATTTCTGTTGTATTAATATCTCTCTCCGCGGCCCCGCCGTCTTGTGTGCTACCTGGATAAGTCCTCCTGACTTCTCCGTTTGGGAAAAGCGCTTCTACTATTTGTAGTAGGGTCCTCCTGTCCCTGCCTCGCCCTGATTTGTTCGCAGCTTGCCAACCACTATCCTGTAAGGGATGCCCCACGGGTCCCTGTCAACCTGTCTGCAAATCTCCTTCCAGCCTTCCCTTTTGCTTCGTTTGACGGCATTACGAAGAATTTTTCTTGCGATCTTGTAATCTTCTGATCCTTGCAGTGTTTCCTGCTGGTCCACCCATCTCGCTCTTTGGGCATTTCTTCTGAGTCTGTTACTTTTTTTCTGAGCTCAGCGATTTCTGCAGTCCATACTCATGTACATGTGCATGTCTGGGTTCCACAATCTCATGTGTGAACGCACAGAAACCTGCGTCTCCACCAAAATGGGCATTCTGTTAGATGCTTGATCGGGACCGAGCCCCACCCATCTTTTACAATGGAAGGCGAAAATATGGATTGTATGATTGTGGATATTGTCACCCTATTCTTCACGAGATGATTCCCTGATGAGCCTAACCACCAACAGACAAAATATGTGCCCTCCTATGTAAGGGATGGGTGGGTTCAGTCCCGATCAAGCATCGAACAAATTGCTTATTTTGGCGAAGACGCAGGTTACTGTGCGTTCCACATGAGATTATGGAACCCAGCAGTTGAGTGTGTATAACTTCCAACTACTATTATCTCATTGGACAGAGTCCAATAAAAGATGAAATAAACGTTTCATTATTTAAGCGAAACCCATTCAATGCTCAGTCGAATGAATCTAATACCAAATTATGCATTTAACGTAAGCTGTGACATAAATAAAAGATGTTAACACAACACACATATATTAACAGAAGAGTTACATTAACTAGCCGTTCACTTTAAATTGCCGTAAAAATCTTATTTACTTTATGCAATTAGTTTTAAATTCTAAGAATTGTATATTAACGACATCATACGGTACTTTAAATATATGTAATGATGTTTTGCGTTGCTGTTATAAAATATCATGGTCTAAATTGTCAGCAACTAGAGCAAAATAGAAACATTACTTTTTTGCAGTGTTCTCCATTTTCTTCTTTAGATTTATGACAGAACACATTAATTGTTTATAATAATACGACCAATTTGGAGTAAAAACTTAATTATTTTCTTGAAGTTATCAGGTTAATATATTAATTATTATTCAAACTAATATTGAAAATATACAAAACTTTTTTTTTCTATTGAGGTAAAACAAAAGTATTTGTTTTTTAAGGTACTTATTTATTGACTGTTTAAAAAATGTGTATAGTGCGTTTCAACATATATCGTTGACCGATTGGCTGCAATGAACTCTTAACAACCCCTGCCGTAACGAAAACCGACAATGTTACAAGAAACGTAAACAAGGCCGGCTCTAATAAAATAACAGGTAAAAAGAAAAAATTAATTTTATATCTGGTTTAGTAGTTTCGAAATATTTTAGTTTAGTTTGCAGTCTTTTTTTAAACAGTGCCATTCTATAATTTCGATCGTATTTTTTGTTATTCCAAACATGCTAAAAATGTGGCATTCTTGGCAAGATAAAGATCATTGTACCTCCGGTAGGGCTAATTTTAAAAGAAAACATTTATAGCTCGATGTTAAGCAAATTGTTAAAAATGTGTCTTTATCGAATAGGGGGCTTAATGTAAATGCAGGCGCCACAAAAGCGTCTTCATTAACGAAAATTCCATTGTCTACAGTTAAACATATTGTGACGAAGCGAATTAAAGCTAATAAAGTTTGTAGTGATTCTGATAAAAGCAAATGTGTTGCCGAAAGCGACAAAAACTTAATTCGAAGCAAAATTGATGCTATGTATGAAGAGAAAACTGTGTCAACATTGCTTTCATTGCACAGCGACTAAGAAAAGATTAATCCAACATTGTCTGCAGCAGAACTGGCCTCCGGAGAATATTATCTCAAATGGGTTTTGCATATTAATAAAAGACAGATTTTAATGGAATTACAACGATTGCGACGGTAGCGGTTTGACTACTTAAACCTTGATGAAACATGGTTCAATACACATGAGACGCAACAAAAGAATAGGTAGATACATCAAGAAAATGCCAAACTAAAGTCCCAGCGAGCAAGGGAATTACAATTTTACATGCTGGTTCCGAGGATGGATGGGTTCTAAATTGTTTACGGATGTCCTCCAAAAATATTAAACATTCATCTTTGGACTACCATAACAACAGCACATCAGGACTTTTGGAAGATTGGTTTATAAATAACCTTTTGCTCAATGTGCTTAAGGCAAGCGCAATTGTAATAGACAATGTTAGATATCATAACGACCAGAACATAAAGTTCCTAATGCAAATAACACTAAATTGGAAATTTAGAACTATATGTTAAAAAACGATATATACTTCGAAAATTCACATAAAAATATGGTCTAGAAATATTAAATACATTTATACAATCGACATTCGACACAATCTACAAATTTAACGTATTTTTTTAAAAACAAGGTAAGAATTATTAACCCCCACACCTAGTAAACCTCATAAAACGAAGTGCTATGTAACAGCTGGAATATTTACATTCATTCAAAAAATTTAAAAAATTGTTTGCTTTACTCAACCACCATAAAGAAGCAACTAAACGCATGTGTTTGAAAGTTCACCGTCATTTCGCACACATGCGCCATCTGTACGTCAGACCGAAAACTTTTCAAATGACCCCCGTATATAAATACGGCCTTAAACAAATATTTAGCGTGGATCTCTCCAATCAATAAAACTCAGTCGTAAAATAACATTTAATGTTTAACGTAGGCACAATCAGTATGTTCTTTAGAAAAAAATCGATCACCTTTCAAAATATGTTTTTTTTTTAAATTTACAAAAGTTTCTAGATGTTTCCTCTTTACTTTGTAGGTCAACAATTATGAAATGGCAATGAAAGGTACCAAGTCGTTTCGAAACATACGGTTTACGTGTGTTAAATAAATGAAGAAATAATCTCCACTGCTTTCTTCAGAAATACAGGATAAATAAAAACTATTGAGTTAGAGAAACAGAAAATCATCGCGCTCTTTATGAACTCTTAGCACAGCCTATTTCAAGTCTTTCAAATCCATCAAGATGTCTGATGTGTTGGTTGATGTTACTGCAATTTTCAACTTTTTGAATGAATATAACCTTAGATTTATTAAACATTTATCATCCTCATCTAATTTTGCAATATCTTTTGGTTTTTAAAGTGATAAAAGAAAATTTTCTATAGCATGGCGTAATCTTCGACCTGTCAACACTGTTGGCCTCCCATTTAGAGAGGAGGCAACCTAACATCCGATCACAGCGTGGCGGAAATTTTGCAAAACTTCAGTAAGCTTCTAGAACCAATATTTTGTCAAGAGCGTAGGTTTTCTGGTGTTTTAAGGAGGTACGAACGAATCTCATAAAATTAACGAGTTTCCAGGTTTAAAACTTAAAATTCGGTAATTCGGTAGTTGTGACTTAAAGAATTTACCTTTGTATTTTATCATCATCATTCAGCCATTGTCGATCCACTGTAGGATAAAGTTAGTTAGTTAGTTAAATTAGGATGAGGGGTCGCATCGGTGACTGGGACCATTTAGCGACCATAGTGTGTCCATTAATTGAGACCTTTTGAATGACTACGGCAGATGTTCACTTACATTAGAGATTCAGGGTTCTGGGTTTGATATAGAAGGGCGAGTGTTGAAGAAGAGGGCGTGTTTTCGGATGATGGTGGGGTAAACGCGTAATGGTGCTTAAGGAATGGAGAAGATGGATGATGAGAGATGTGAAAGAGGAAGAGCGAGAGCAGCGACTAAATATGATCAGTGATGGATATTTCTCTTAGATAGAGGAGGAGAACGTCCAGGGAGCCGGGTTGAAAGAGAGTAGGGAGATCACTGGGGAGAGAGAGTTTGGTCCTGATGTTTGATGTGGCGCGACATTCTATCAGAAAATGGCGGACGGTCTGAGGTTCACCGCAAGAAGAGCAGATAGGAGGAGGGTCGTTCCTCAAGAGGTGCTGGCTATTTTAGCAGCTATTTTAGCCTCAGTGTCCGCCATCACGTTTCCAACTATACCGCAGTGGCTAGGGATCCAGAGAAACTGAAGGGTGGATCCGATTCCCAGGATATCCTCAATGAGGTCCAAGATGATTGTCTAATCCCTTTTCCAGAGTTCTAAGGATATTGATGGTGTCCGAACATATTGCCCATTTGGATGGGGTTTAGGTCAGTGTGAATTGGAAAGATTTTTCAAGGGCAAGGGTCTCAGCCGTGTAAGAGCTAGATTGAGGGCTTAGGTGATAGCAAAAGGTTTGGGGAAGGAGAGGATTCCCTAGGGGAAAGAGTACGAATGCAGATCCTACACCAATTGCAGATTTGGATGCATCGGTGAAAATAATATTGGTTTGGGGAATCGAGTCTAGGATGATATGGAAGTGGAGCTGAAAAGAGAGTGCAAGGGTAGATGATTTGTCAAAGCGGAGCAGGGAAAAATTAAAAGGCACAGAAGGTAGGGCCCATGGGGAATGATTAGAAGGGGTAATAGGATAGCAGTCCTAATAAGGGAGATTGTATTTAGTCCTGGACTGATGAAAAGTGTGGTCCACGCACTAAAAATGTGGAACGCTTCACGATTTTGCGTGTCATCCTTGCGCAGGGGCCATGCTAATCTTCTCTGTATAGTTCCAATTTTAGTATATGTACCGGCGAAGCGAGGACTGTAGGATAAAGACCTCCCCAGCATGTTTCCAACTCGGGAGGTCCTAAGCTCTCCTCTGCCATTCGTGTCCAATATACTTTATAATGTCATCCGTCCATCATGTTTATGGTCTTCTTCGTGGGCGTTTATGATCAAGCGATATCCATTCCACGATTGTTTTGGTTCAGCTGTAGTAGCATCGTTTCGATATATGGCCTGCCCACTTCCATTTCAACTCACTCTTCTAGTGATGTTATATATCTTCGTTTGTTCTCTTATTCATATGCAAGTTTTTCTGTCCCGCTTTGTAATGCCAAGCAAACGCCTTTCAATTCCCCTCTGTACTACCCGAAGCTTTTAAACTAATTGTGATGTGAGTGCACGCACTGATTAAAAACCTTTTTCTTCAGACAAAGTGGGATTTTGTTCTTAAACACTATATTGAGCCTACCAAATGCCTGTCAACCCCACTTAATACACCGGTCCACTTCCTGAACAGTATAACCCTCCATTGAAATCATTTTCCCAATATATATGTAGTGGTCCACAACGTTTAGATCGCTTCCTAAAATAGATATTCTTGACAGAAAATTTGTTGAACATAACCTGACTCTTTTTTAGGTTTATTTTCAAACCAAATGGTTCTCCCGCCCTTTGCAGCTCTTGTATTTGTTTCTGTAGCTCATTTGGGTCTTGTGAGAGGAAAACAATATTATCTGCCAATCTAAGATAGCTTATATTAATTTTGATTGATTGATTGATTGATTTTTATTCCCTCATGTAGAGTCACCCTGTTGTACACCCCGTTCTACCTTGATTTTAACTTCAAGGACATCCATGTAAACTGTAGCAGTAGCTTCATCATACATGGATTCAAGTAGGTTCCCATATGCTCTGTCTATCCCCTGGTCAATCAATGCATCCATTACGGCTTGCGTTGATATTGAATTAAATGTCTTGTCATAGTCAATTAAAGCCGAGTACAGTGGCATGGTGTATTCATTGTGCCTTTCTATAGCCTGTTAGACAACCTTGAAATAATCCATTATACTGAATCCACTTCTGAATCCTACCTGGTCTCTTGGTTGTGCGTCATTCACTGTTTTTAATAGTTCGCTTGGTGATAAACGCTCACGAAGAAGACCAAAAACACGATGGACGGTCATCCGTCATGATGTTATCATCATTAAGTATATTGGACTCGAATGACAGAGAAAACCTCAGGACCGCGACGGGAGATGGGAAGGCCTTCACCGTGCAGTGGATCGATAATGGCTAAACGATGATGGTGATGAATATATATATATATATATATATATATATATATATATATATATATATATATATATATATATATATATATATATATATATATATATATATATATATATATATATATTATTTGTAAACATAAATGCGCTGTTCCCACATCTATTGTGCCGAACTGTATATATTAATAATAACGAAGTCAGTTCATTAATGTTTATAAGTTAATCATAATTTATTAATAATTATAGTTTGTTTTTGCATTATAAATAAAAATTGCAAATTTCTGTAGTTATTTTAGGTTTTAAAAAAACAAAAAATCATTATTTTGATTTATAAATATCGCTACTTCTTTAAGGCATTCTCCAAAAAATACAATCGGAAAAAATATTTATTTCTGACGAAGCTACGGTACCAGCGAAACTCGTCAAATATTAATAATAAAGTGGAAATTTCGACAGAAAATTTAAAATACATTTTTTCTGTAATATGTACACAGTTAATGATTCTGTTACTTAATCAGTCCCTTTGTGCAAATTTTTTGTCAATAAAAGCATGCAGTAAGCCGGAGTGAATGTTGCAACGATATTGATAAAACCGGCACAAAGAAAAATTTATAAATTACTATTTTCTTTTACCTTCAAACCAAGTCTAGTCACTCAAGTTAAGTTTAAATACAAATTTTATAATTATGATTAATTGTGTAATAGTTTCATATTAAAATTCACAGATTTTTCTTTGTTAATTTATGAGATCCTTGAAGATTATTGAAATGGTAACCTTGGTTACAGAACATGCAAAATATGTACATTTTAATCAATTACAATGTTTTTTGTTGTTTGGCTAATAAAAGATATTTACTTGTATAATCGCTTAGAGTCATTTCATAAGATAGTACGAAATCGTTGAATTATTAATGACTTTATGTATAGCAAATTTCAATATTTTCTCTTTGCATTAACGTATAATTTAATCTTGGGTAGCAATTATACTACGCGACAAAAGAAAAATATATCCCCTAGTAATCTATGTAATTTTATTGTTCGACATAATTTTATAAAAAATCTTGAAAAAGAATGAAAAGCCAGATAATGTTTTGATAAAGGATAACATTGGATAACTGATGCCACTCTTGACTTAATCGAAAAAGCCGCAAACTCAAAAAAATGGGTATACGTCAGAGAAGTATCGTTCTAAATACTCCCCGTTATATCGAGATATCCAGAGAGCCTGCAGAAAGAATAAAAATCATCACATCAAAAAGAACTTGTCGAGAATTCCAGTCACGTGCTAATTCAAACCTCTATAGCACCAAAAACCTATATAAAGCTGTGAAAAAAATAACAAGAAAATATAAATCACGTATATGGATAATACAGAATGCACAAGATGTAAAAATAACAGATATCGATGACATTTTAACTGAATGGAAACAATGTTACAGCAAACTCTTCCAAGATGTGTACTTTCAGCCTGCCTAATCAAATATTTTAAAAACAGAAATAAAAAATGCTATACGCAGTCTAGAAAACGATAAGGACCAAGTATAGATAGAGTCACCGCAGCAGTAACACATGAGTCAATAAGTCCCCGGACTGACTAATTAAACACACTTCTTTCCAAATTTCAGCTTTATTCATCAACATAGTCTCCTGGAAGAGCAACACAATCATTCCAACGCATCTCTAGCATTTCTACATCTTTTTTTTATAAAACGATTTTTTTTGCCTTCAAAATATCATTTAATTTCGGTAATGAGGATTGATCCTGCTTTATGATAATGTCCAACAACATATTGCGAAATTGACTCGATATTACTTTAGGAACTTTTCTTACACGCATCGCATAACCCAGACCTTAGGCCTTCCGATTACCATCTTTGTACAGCTTATTCGGGGAAATAATGGTTACACTACATCAATCTAGATAAATCTATTGGCAATTTAAATCCATAAGAAAGAAAGAATCATTTAAAGTTCGAAGCACTCTCATTCTTCACCTAATCATATTAGAATAGGATAAAAATACGGTAAGCCGGTGGATCACGTTCTGTGAATTCGCTATCAAGATAACATTTAGGTTTGTGGTTTTGGACAGTGTTGTCGGCCTAACACAACGTTCTTTGTCGAATCTGTAATTTTCATGTTCTGATCGTTTTTAAGTTGTGCCTTCAAATGTTTTGACTTATTTTTACTATATTCTTTGCTGTTTTAGATATTTTCTGGTTTAGTTTCTGTTTTTGTGAGTTCTGTAGTAAAAAATCTGCGATTATAATTGCAAAAAATGTCAAAACCGTTAAGCAGTCGGTGTAAGCAACTTGTCTCGTCACTCTCACAGCTATTTTGGACAGGAACGAGATAATGGTGGTCCTCTTTTGCCATCTAACGCTGTGAGAAAGATATATATTAACAACTTAGTAGGTTTCATGATTAATTGGAGTTTTTTTAGCCAATTTCAGCTGCACTAAATATTAATATTGATATAGTTAGTGCAATTTCGAAAAAGTTGAAGAATAGCGAAATCTTAAAATCACCGAACAAAAAGCGTCTACATCCAAAACGAGTAATTAATCTAGATCATCTTGATGTGGGCTCAATTCGCAATCAAATCTATGAAATATATGAAAAAAGTTAGTAGATTTACATGGTAATATTGTATTTTTATGAAATTGTATTGAACTATTTCAGAACAAATAGTTAATCTTGAAAGTATTCATGAAAAACTAAAGAACAGGCAGCTCTTTGATGGATGTAAAACTTAGCTTCATACACTTCTAAAAGAAATTGGTTTCAAATGGAGTAAGGATAATCCGCGTAGGGGCCTGATGGACCTTCCAGATATTGCCCTTTAACTAAAAAATCCAATTTTTGAAGATGTATCAAAATATCAAAGGCGAATCTCTGTTTGATTTTGTTTATTTGGATGAAACATGGATATTTCAAAATGGAACCTTGAGTTACTTATGGCCAGATGATAACAAGAGGAGGGTAAAGACTACAAAAGTTGATGGAAACAGGCGAGTGCTATGAAGCCATTAAAGTCATGTTGTCATGAATAGTTATTTAAAGACGTGTCAATAATAACATGTTATTGCAGATATATTGTTCTTCATGCTGGGAACAAGAATGGCTTTGTTCCAGAGGCCGAATTTGTCTTTTTTTCTAAAACAAAAGGCGATTATCATGGAGAAAAGAATCAAGATAACTTTTTGTTTTGGTTTGAAAACCAGCTGTTGGAAATCTTGGAAAGCCATCAGTTCACAGCCAATCATATCCATCCACAGCCAATCAGAGCCATCATATCACAGTACACTGTGATAAACCTCCAACGAGTGCATGGACAAAACCAAAAATTGCAGAATGGCTGACGGAACATAATCTTCCTTTTGAAAACAGTATGTTTAAAAGTGAACTGCTGCAAATCGTTATTCGGTAAACAGTAATTAAAGGGGCAGATTTGTGTTTCATAATGTTTTTTTTTAGGAACAAGCCTAAAAATGAATATGGGGCAGATCACATGGCTGAAGAGTATGGCCACAAAGTATTACGTCTTCCCCCTTATCATTGTATATTAAATCCTATAGAATTGATATGGGGGGTGGCCAAAAATTATTACCATCGTCATATAGGTCGAGATGGGAGAACGATTAATAACTGTTTGGATATGTGAATAGAAGCTTTATCAAAAGTTACACCACAGATATGAATGAACAGCATCAGACATACAGAAGAAGAGATTGAAATATGGTCGAATCGCGAAAGAGTATTTGATAGACTAGAAATTAATGCCCTAATAATTTACTTGAACAGCGATTCAGATGCTGAAACTTGTGGTAGTGAATAGTTAAGCTTTGTGTGAACTAAATAAAAGGCCGCTATGTTCACAAGCAGAAGTTTCGAAACAGATTTTTGGTTAAAACTTTTATAGAAAAAACTTTTCGTGTTACATTTTAATTTACAGTTTTATCGATCATACAAAAGCCAAAGTCTGGGTATTTTGGTGTTTATGTGGCAACATTGTAACGTGAGTGCGTCATAAATTTTGGTGACGTACAACCATTATTTCCCTGAATGAGCTATATACCTATAGTTATAGCATCAGTTCGGTGAAACTCATTTCTTGACGTAAAAAAACTGCGGACTTTTTTGAATATCACTCACTTAATTCAGTAAAACTCCTCTATAACGTACCCAGTTATAACGCGTACGTTTATAATGTAAACACGGTTAAAACGTACCGAATAAACAAATATCGTACCTTTGTATACCACCTTCAGTAGTTTTTTGTTTTTTATAACGTACTAGCTTATTACGTACTTCTGATATAAAGTATCAACATCCTGTTCCCTATATAGAAAACAATTTGTTTTGTCGTACTTTTTTTTAATTGGCTTACCGTCGTGCGGTTTCAGATTAGGCGGTCGCTTTTAACTTTAATGATAAGCTCTCTGCCGCTTTTTGTTTTGGTTATAGTAGCCGCCTATTTCTTAAGTTAATAAGCCGTCTTACGCCGAAAATTTATTGTGGCTTTATATTTTTTGATAAGATCCAAGATGTAAGAGAAATACCTTTCCCTTACATCCTTTTTTACTAAATGTAGCCAACTTTTTTCACATCATTTGAAAGAAAAAGTTCCCAACAACAATAGTCCCTATCCTATCAGTTTCCGCGAAAAAAAACTTGCTAATTTATTAAATCATCAAACGAGATGCTATTGAAAGCAATGAAGAGAATGTGAGAAGAAGAAAATATACAAGAGAAATGGAATAAAGCACTGATAATACCCCTTCACAAAAAAGGATCTAAGGAAGAGTACAATAACTAACGAGAAATTGCACTTTATGACGTGATTTACGAAGATGACTAAAGATCAACTAGCAAAATACCTCAAGCAACAAAGGAGGGGGGAATACCAAGGAAGGTTCAGGGCAGGAAGATCAACAATCGACCAGATATTAATCATAAAGTAGAGCCAACGGTATACTTATGAACTTTTATGAATTTGAGCTTATATTTGCTAAATTTGTCTATTGGAACCTTCGGTGTGGAACACTAAATTCAAAGAGATTTACCACTAAACACCGAAACACTTTTTTAAAGTATTCGATGCATGTTTCGCTAACCATGTTAGCATCAGGAGATGATTTAATCTCGATAATTCGATCGAAAATCGATAATTTTTACCCTCTAGGACAGTCTAAAATAAACACCATTAATTTCTAAAGTCAAAGAGATTTACCACTAAACACCAAACCATTTTTTTTTTATTTTAGACTTGTAGTTATTATTTCATACGCTCTTATGGAACAATCCTTTATATGTACTTAAGGCATTTTTACCATCAAATTTTATATCTATTCTACAACTAATGGATCAAAGTATTATCGACAGCTGTGTCAGTCTCATAAGTTAACATAATTGAATGATGGCAATGACCTACTTTTATGCCAATGACTTATTAAACAAACTGCTGATTAGGTGGATAAAGACAATTTACCTCTGAATGTATGTTTAAATAAAAACAATTGTGACCAAAAGTTATTCAATTCCATTACAATAGACAATTTTGTTAAATTGGATAATGATCTTACGACAACAGAAATGCCTACGGATCCGGAGATTGTTACACAGTTTGGTGATGCTAAACAGATTGAAAGTGAAGACGATTACGAAGATTTAGAAGAAACGCTCCCTATTTCTGATTTACCATCAAAGTGATTTTTAGAAAGTAGAAAAACAAAAGATACTTATAAGGGTGTCCCATAATACGCCCAAGATTTGAATTTGCCTCCATTTGTACGGTAAAGTGTTGGTAACCAAAAAATAAAACAGTTTGACAGCTGACAGTTTAGGGTTAGTAAAAATGGAGCACCACACGAAAGGCGTACGTATTTTCATTGTTGAACAAACATTGCAAAATATGGTCGGACTATTGATTAAACTTCGACAACTGTGAAGAAAGTTATCAAGGAATTCAGGGAGATTGGATCAATTGAGGACTCTAAACACACTGGCCGTCTAATAACAAGCCGTTCAAATGATAATATCGAAGCAGTGTATGAGAGTGTTGGTGAAAGTGAAGGAACATCGATTCGGCATCGTGGACAAGAATTGCCAATTTCAAAAAGCTCTCTTCAGCGTATACTCACTAAAAATCTGCGTCTCCATGCTTACAAAGTTCAATTGACACAAGAAGAACGGCAGCCTAATGACCATGCACAACCAAGAGAGTTTGTTGAATATATTATATATAAGCGCATATTCATTTTGATGGATTTGTTAATCGTCACAATTGCCGTATTTGGGGTTCAGAGAACCCAAATGTGATTATCGAAAAACAAATGCATCCACAACGTGTCTCTGCTTGATCCGGATTTTGGGCTGGATATTGGACCATACTTTTTCGAAAATGTTGGTTTTTTCGAAAATGGCTGCTCAAGCAGTTACTGTTAGTGGTGTTCGATATCATGACATGATAACCGAGTTCGTTCTGCCTAAATTGGATGATAGTGATGTGGACGACATGTGGTTTCAACAAGACGGCGCGACATGTCATACAGCACGTGAAACAATCCAATTACTGGATGAGACATTTTCTGGTCGTGTATTCTCTCGTTTCGGTGATCAGAATTGGCCCCCTAGATAATGTAATTTAACACCATTGGATTTCTTTCTATGAGTTTATTTGTAGTCAAAGGTCTATGTCAACAAGCCTACATCGACTCGTGCTTTGAAGGAAGAGGTTCAAAGCTGCATCAACGATATTCAGCCATATTTATGCAAAATGATCATGGGAAATTTCGACAAAAGAGTGCGTATGTGCCACCAAGACCGTGGAAGTCATTTACCCGATCTGCTATGCCATACATAACCCTATCCTATGTAGTATGTAGTACGTAGTTTATGTTTCAATAAAAAAATATAATTAAAAAAAAACTTTGTTTCCTATGTAATTCGAATCTTGCGTAAATTTTGGGATACCCTATGTGTGACATGTAGATAACATATTGTATGTAGAGATAAAATAGATGGTATTTTCAGCACGGCATTAAAAATTGTAGAGTACTTTCAACAAACTATTTGTATTAATTATCATAAACAAATGCATATAACACATTATTTTACGAAGCAATTTTTGATCCTAATACTTAGGTTTAAAACTTAAACAAAATCATTAGGTTTTTATTTTTTTTACAATATTTTCATGTAAATATTTCATATAAAGGCATTCGTTTTGTTTTAATTGGTTAAATATTTTCTTGTTTCTTTTCGTATTCTTATATAGTCACACCTTAAAAATTAACATCAATATAAAGAGAAAATATTATTGATTTGTGTCTTGTAATAAATTAAATTTATCATAATTCTACAATAATAATTTACTCTTTTCCTCTAGGGTAATGTTTTACCTAGTTTATACCAGAGCACGGGCGTAGCCAAGGGGGGGGGGGGGTTGAGGGTTCAAACCCCCCCGAAATAAGCCAAATATTACCTAATATTATACCGAAAAAATACGAGGAGTGAAGAGAGTTAAATTATTACATTTGAATTGAATATATTGAATCATTCAGATGAAGTAGTGGATATATTTAAAAGAAAAAGTCGAAGATTTCTTCTTTAATGGTTATAGATTTAGCGCAGAGGAACAAAATTAATTTAACCATTTCATTTAAAGTTAAGAACTTTATAAATATGTCGTAATTTTTCCGATGAATATATAGATATTAAATTTCATGTAAGTATATTTTTGTTGTTTTATTTACTTCAAACTAACCCCCCCCCCCCCCCCCCCAAACTAAATCCTAGCTACGCCCGTGACCAACAGATATACCAACTTAGGGCGACAGGAAATAATTCCTGTATTGTCATTTATAAATTGGATTAAATTTATTTATGTCACTTTTCTTTGAATTTCAGATCAGAGGTAGATAATTATTTTTAGTGAAGAAGTTGTTAGTTGTTTTTCTTTAGGTAAATATTACACAAAATACGCTTATACAGGGTATAATAGGCCATTTTCTATGCTTAAACGCAAAATTAGATCTTATTCAATGAATTTCTTGAAAATTTGCTTATTTCTGGATGATGATCAAATATTAATTTTCGTCAGGCATTGTTTTGAGCAAATGTGTGGCGAAGGAAAACTGTCAATTTAGAAGACTTTTCCTGTTAAACATCCAGAAATCGCACGTAGCTATATTGTAAAAATTTGGTTCATAACTAAAAACTTGTTTGTTATTTTGTAATAAAATTTTAATCAATTATGTAATTTATCTAATCCATACTTTTTCGGGTATAATCCATACCCGAACTAGGATGCGAACCCGGGACCCTTGGATTGCCTGACAATAAACTAGTCCCCCTGATTACTGCGGCTGGGGGGTGGGCGGCCCCCCGATTACTGCGGCTGCGGCTGGAGTACTGCGGCATTATTATGGTACAAAATTATATTATATAAATAATCATAATACTGAACACAAAAAAACAGAAAGTAAAAACATTAGTTTTTCCAGTATTGTTATATCCCGGTGAAACATAGACCACTAAAAAACAATACTACAAAGGCATTGATTCTTTCAAATTCTGAGACTGGAAACGGGTCCTCGCACTCTATGAACTGCGAGGTCATCATCCGCATCTGCTGCATTGTTCATTAACGAAAACTAAGATTATTAAGTAATAACCTAAAAACATTGGTAGTACAGGTCATCTCTTCAATATGAAACTAAGGGACTTAGAAATAGAGAACGGCTGATTAGAAGTAGTCTGAAAAGTACTTTCAGAAAAGAGTATATAATAATATAATGCCAAAAATATTTTTATTGAAAATACAGATGACTGATTTTCATACCCATAGTTTACAAAAATTGTTCTACCAAACTGAGCTGTCGCAATAAAAAACAATGATTGGAATAAGAACATTATGAAGTTCCATCACCAATTTTTATTTTTTTAGTATTGATTTACAGTGAAACCATTGCAGGAAATGTAGTTTAGTTTAAATACTGTAATCGTTTAAGAGCTTTTTTATGTCAATCAACTTTGGAGCATCGCAAATTGTTCAACCGTTATATAGTTTGCATAAAATAATTTGATATTATCCCGCTTTTATACGAGGGTAAACCGAATAGTTAGATACTTTATAAATGGAGTATTGTTTTTTTTTAATCGAAAATTGATTTATTTATCGCCCAACGATTTTTCAACTTTCTTATGCGTTACAAAAAGTACGACTTCTGCAAAATAGTCGAGAGAGGGCAGTAGATAAGTGAGTGATCTAATGCAATAAAAAGATCAGAAGAACTTTCAATGGTGGCTTCAGTATATATATATATATATATATATATATATATATATATATATATATATATATATATATATATATATATATATATGCCCACAAGGTAGCGTAACGGAACCGTGGAGGGAAATATTACAGAAATCTTTCACTTTTTCTCTATACATGTATATATATATATATATATATATATATATATATATATATATATATATATATATATGTATATATATATATATATATATATATATATATATATATATATATATATATATATATATATATATTTATATACGCAAATCATCATGGAAAGTTTAATATCGGACCAATGCTTACAAATTGTCGAAATTATTATCAAAATCAGTGTTCTCTGCAATAATTTGTAGAGCACCTCGTAAATTTTATTGTGCCCATAATCGTCCAGCCGAGCGAGCAATTTATCGACAAATTCCGAATGCATTTCACGTTGCTCGATATTAAAACAAAAACAAGACAATAAACCATGCGTTCCGAATATCACTGCTGTTGCTGGCAGTGCTGATGAAGATCCAAATTTATCAATTCGTCGCAGTTCGCAGGAAGCTGGGCTTTGTTATTCGACTATGTGGCTAATTTAATTTGGATTAGATGTGATTCCAATAGGACGGCTCCACATGTCATACAGCTAAAACAACAATCGATTTATTGACCGAACAATTCGCTGAGAAAATTTCGAGAAATGGACATATTAATTGTCCACTAAGGCCATGTGATTTGACGTTTTTTTAAATCTATGGTTTTTAAATCTATTGTCTATGCCGATAAACTAGTAATTATTAACGCCCTAGAAGTCAACATAACATAGACAACATAGACAATTGCGGACATAAGATTCCAATTGATTGAAAAATTGGTCCGAAAGTGAATGACAATGTGCGTTTTGTCAAAAGTAACCGCCGCGGGCATTTGTTCGAAATTATTTTCAAACATTAATACTATTGAATGTTATTTTGCATAAAATCAATAGTTTCAAGGCATGTAATTCGGTTGTTGTTTTATTTGAATTTATAGTTTGAACGCACTAAAAAAATATACGCACTAAAAAATCTATATAAGATAATACAACCTTATATTATCCAATACCTCCCGAAGTAAAATTTTAATTACTTTCCTCGATATAAAAGAAAATATTCCAAAAAGTATTATTTTTCAACAGTTTCCAAAAAGATAATGATCTAAAAAGAGCTTCCAAAAAGATGTTTAAACATTTTTCTTGGCAGCTAGATACCGCACTAGAGATTGAATTCCTCGTTCATATTTTTTCACCCTAGGTAACACAAATAATCGCTGTAGGCCAGATCTGTAGAATAGGGAGACTATTTTAAAATGTTGAAGCCCGCATTATGACCGACAATCATTGAATATAGACTGGATATTTTTTCGGAATGTTTCTTACTATTTTTCACGACTAAGGGTTAAATTTAATAAATTAGACAGGTCTATAATAAGCTGAAAGAAAAGATTTGACTGTTGCAAACAAAATATCATAAATAGAGTGTTAGTTACAAAAGAAAATCCTGTTGCCTTCATTGCACATAAAATGGGGACTAATAAAACAATATACCAAAGCATTAGATAGAAATAGTCCCTGTTTTAATTATATATCGAGGAAATTTCCTGGTTTGAGCAAGAAGAAACTTAAAGCCGGCATTTTCGATGGATCGCAAATTAGGCTTTTGATGAAAGATAAAAATTTCGTGTATTTGATGAATGCTGTAGAATCATTAGCCCGGTTTTCTTTCGTCAATGATGTAAAGTCCGAAAATTATCGCGTACTGGTGCAAAACATGCTGGAAATTATCAGAAAGTTTGGATGTAACATGAACATCAAAGTTCACTACCTCCAGAATCGTTTGGACAAATTTCCGAACAACCTGGGCTCTTACAGTGAGGAAGAAATAGAGCGATTTCATCAGGACCTAAAAATGTGAAAGGAAGGTGTAAGGGTCGATGCTGAGTACTGCTGGAGTATCATACCTGAGTGCTTGGAAGGAACTCACTCGAAGAAGCGCCTCACGAAAAAGAAGCTTTCTCCATGTTCAAGGATGGAATAAGAGGTAAAAAATATTAAATAATCGTATTTTTTCTACACTTATATCTCGAAAACTACACGAACATTTTAAAATATACATGTACCATTAGAACCAGCATAACGAGCACATTCAAAAACAATTTTAGTCTTTTCGGCTCCAAATCCACTGTAGACCTGTGTTATACATAAAACAAAAGATACTTGAAACTTTGCGTGTTGCAATATCAGTAAAAGACAACTTTACTTTTTTTTAATTGTCGGTACCAAGATTACTATGTTCCACCCTGACATCAAAATTTACAAAACAATTTATCTATAGTTCTTGAATTTCATATAATTTTTGAGACAAACTAATACTTTTAAGTGCTTGTACTTGTGTTTATATACTAAAATTAAATCGTCATCTTTTTTTACAAACCTTAAATCCTCCCATGGCTGTATATTAAAAAGAAATACACTAAAAACTCCCAAACTAGTCTCAACTTATCGAAAAAAAATTCGATGGAAACAAAAAGGTACGAAAATCCCGGAGCGAATATCAGACACCGAAATCTTCACTGAAATCGATCGCAAAACGTGAAATTAACGGAATAAAAACCGTAAGAGTTGCCGCGAAAGTAAGAGTAGAACGACCAACGTTGCCCGTCTGTGTGATAGTCGATATCGCCGCAAACAGGCACCTCAGAAATGTTTTCCCACCTGCTTCCAGCCGTGTGCCTCGACGACCTACATCCGATCCCTCGCCGGTGTTTAATTATCGACTTTATCAAACGCGGCACTGACTGAAAGAAAAAGCGCAAAAATGCACCCGCCAATCGAGAAATTTTAGATATTGATGTCCGACGAGACCGTGGAATTTCGACCGTGAGAGTCGAAAAAGAATCACCAGAACCAATGGGTGAAAAGTGAAGCTCAAATAAAATATACTGGGACACCAAAAAAGTGCAGTATATTTATTTGAACGAAAGCGAAAATATATTCAGTGCTTATCATACACAGTATGTCGGGCACGCCGGGCATGTTCAACCAGTACTAGCATAGATTTTTATGTCGTTTTTCGGAGTGATCCTTTATGATCCTCGTCACGGCTTCTTGGACTTGCGGAACACTATCATAAAAGGTTCCTTTCATGGCCAGTTTAAGTTTCAGGAACCGGAAATAGCCACATGGAGATAAATACGGCGACTTCGGAGGACGTTGAACCGCACAAACTTTTTTTCGCTAAAAAATCACAAACAGCGATAATCCTATAAGGAATAAATCGAACACAGACTTTCCGTTTGTTTAAATGCTTTGTCAAAATTTCGTTAAGGATGTCTTTAGTCGTATTTAATTTTTCCGCTATCCATCTCACAATCAAATTCTTTGGGTCGTTTTCCAAAGCCACCGAATCAATTTAATCTTTGTTAAAATAAAAACAAGCTTATATTGAAGAAAAACGTTTTGTGGAATTGTTTGTGTTGTGGTTTGGAAACGAGTGTTGGAATCATAGTCCGTTATTAGTCTACTTCCGCCGAAAAACTGTTTGCTGGGGCAATTCCTATACATTTTTAACATATAAATCGGAGAAGAAAACTTGCGTTATACCGTCCTTATGGTAATCAATACCGTAAAATGTTCTAATATATTTTCAAAGTTTCGTCTAATGAATTAGTTTTTAAATAAATGTTTACCTATAAATGATGGATCCGAATGATTCAGAAAAGATTAAATTGGTTTGTGCGGGAAGTCCTCTGTTAGAAACCTCGTCCGCACATTGAGAGATCTAATAATATTTCCACAGGAAATGGATCTTGGTTAGTGAATTAATAAGCAGAAGATACACATATATACATTTATTTACTAAAATTCACAAGTACTTCACTTCACTTTTAATGGGCAATTTTTCAGTTATTGTCTTAAGTTTTGCGAGATTTGGCGTAACAAAAATAACTTGATTTCGGAATCGGAATCGACAGGGAACTAACTAACGTGCAATTTGCAAAATGGGCTTTTTACCCTTAATCTACGCGTGCAACTCTTAAACGTGTGCTTTTAACTCTCTTTCCACTCAAACTCTCGATTCATTCATTCTCTTTCAGACTTCTACCTCGAATTTCCACGTAGCCCTGTCCACGTGATAAAACTATAAAAACCATCTGTTCCTGTCATTTCTTGGGTTTTACTCAAGTGCCTCACTTCGCCCCTTTACCCGCTACAGAGCCATTCACTATCACGTTCCTCTGGAAGGATGTTTATTTTTCTGGTGCCAAGTGCCACTACCATCAATATCTACTTTAGGGTACTTATATCTTTTATATTTATTACGAGTCCCTTTTTTATAATTCTCCAGAAAAAATGCGGGTATTTATTTTTCTCTGATGGTATCGTTTTTCAACTTCAGTATGTCTAGACTGTTATTAATTTTATATATATCTACAGGGTGAAATTAATTTTCAGTTGTGAATGTTTTCACAACAGGTTAATGTTTCATTTTACATGTACTATAATTTAAAAATTATTTTTATAATATATTTTTCAATTTTTTTTTTCTGCAAATAATAGGATTATTTCAAATTATGAACAGGGAAGCTGGTGGGTAACGGCTAGTGTATATATATATATATATATATATATATATATATATATATATATATATATATATATATGTATGCATATATATATATATATATATATATATATATATATATATATATATATATATATATATATATATATATGTATGCATATATATATATGCATATATATATGCATATATATATATATATATATATATATATGCATATATATATGCATATATATATATATATATATATATATATATATATATATATATATATATATATATATATATGCATATATATATATATATATATATATATATATATATATGCATATATGCATATATATATGCATATATATATATATATATATATGCATATATATATATGCATATATGCATATATATATAAATAAATACAGACTTGAAATTTGGCAAAAATATTCCATATTCTTCACAGACATTCAATAAAGACGAGTATAGCAACTCACTTTCTAACCGTAAGTTCTACAGACTTGAAACTTGGCAGGAATAATAACTGTAAAAAATTTTTTTTTCAACGTCGGATCTTTAATAATACGATTATAAAATTATATTTGTCGATTATTTCTATATTCAATTAAGGCATTATTTATTAATATATTTGGTTAAATTATTGTTTCCAATATTGTTTTTGTTTTTGTATTGTTTCCATATTTGAAGTTTCGCTGAGTTTTAATTTGATTTTTATTAATCTTAGTAATATTATAAATGTGAAAATATGTTAGTTTGGATGTTTATCCTTCAATCACACTTGAACGAACGAAAGGATTCTAATGAAATTTGGCATATAAATCGATTATGGCGTGGAATAGAACATATCATACTTTTTATAATGCTATGCAGTTTCGGTGAGGGTTTACATCGATATATAAACTAATATAACATATGTAAAGAATATATTTTTGGACTGACATATTTTTTAACTTTGACATATTTTATAATTTTTTTACTTGTAGATTTTTTTTTAGCTAACAGTAATTAATTTCAGATGGAATACTGACAATGTCAGTAGTATTTATAATGATGTCATTAAATTATAAATTAACGTCCTATTTTTTTGCATCTAATACCATTAAAAGCAAAATCCCAAACCGTTAGCTTAAAGAAAATTTTATAAAATATATGAGTCAATTAAAAAATAACATATTTAAAAAAATCTCAACTTTATACTATAACGTAAATATAATATATTAAGATATTAAAAGGTGTGTTAAAATATAAATTTATACTATATATAGGAGTAATGAATGTTATAAAATTGTAGCTGTTATAATGATAAAACCAAAACGTTAACAAAATAAAAAAATTATTATTATTATTACAATTGGCCGAAACCATATATATATATAAATATATATATATATATATATATATATATATATATATATATATATATATATATATATATATATATATATATATATATATATATATAGTATATATATATATATATATATATATATATATATATATATATATATATATATATATATATATATATATATATATATATCATCACTTATTTTAGGTTTGGTGTCATGCGTCGTAGATGCTCGCTAAGGAGGAGGGTTCATAAAAATTAGCTCCTAAGGGGGGCTGCCGGGACGTAAAACATAAATATATTTCGACATTTCAAATTTGGGATTGTATCGTTGTAAATCCCTCGCAATTTTGTCTTCGTAAAGTAATTCATAAGTAATTTTAGTAAAATAATTTTAGATTTTTTTGTACGGTGTCCAATGAAACAACAGTAACTGAGTGTCAAGTACACCCAACCACTGGGAACATCAAGAGGCGAAACATGTGCCCTTCAATTGTAGGCTTGAGTGGGGACGAGCCCCACCCAAGCACCACAAAAATGTTTATTTGGACGGAGACGCAAATTGCTGTGTGTTCCACAGGAGATTGTGGAACCCGCCGGTTGGGTGTACTTGACACTTAGCTACTGTTGTCCCATTAAACGCTGTCCAAGGAAATCTAACGTTACATATATACGCCATCCGATGAGAAGTCGGTGAGAGTATAGGTTGCTAACTGTGGATGAGGTCTCCCTATTCTTGATGAGAGTGCATGTGTCGGTTCCCTGACGAACTTGAACATCAAGAGACGAAACATGGGCCCTCCAATAATTGCAGGGATGGGTGGGTCTCATACCCAGTCAAGCGCCTAACAAAAATGTTCAATTGGGCGGAGACACAGGTTGCTCTGTGTTCCACGTGAGATTGTGGAACCCAGCGGTTGGGTGGAATTGACACTCAGCTACTGTTGTATTATTGGACGCTGTCCAAAGAAATCTAACATTACATATATACGCCATCCGACGGAAACTCGGCGAAAGTATAGGTTGCTGACTGTGGATGGTGTCTCCCTATTCTTGACGGGAAAACATGTGTCGGTACATTGACGAGCCTGAACATCATGAGGCGAAACATGTGCCCTCCAATTGCAGGGATGGATGAGGCTCATCCTCAGTCAAGCACCTTATATATATATATATATATATATATATATATATATATATATATATATATATATATATATATATATATATATATATATATATGTAATATAATAAAATATTTCGAAACAACATCTCCAATTTCTATAAAGACGTACAATAAAGCGAGACAATCTTAAAAGTTGTCTTTCCCTGGTATACATCTTCACCGAAATTAAATGGAGAAATAAACATATAAACATCAACCGTAAATATCTGAATCATCTAAAATTCCCCAACGATATTCTTCAAAAAAATGTTGACCCTGCCAAAGTACAATCATGCATCATCCTCATCATCAAAAATTATCAGTATGTCTTTCAGAACGAAGGCCTTTTCAGCATGCTTCCACCTTATGGTCCTGAGTGTTCCCTTCCATTCGGGTTAATGGAAGTTAATGATGACGTCAGTCCATCGTCCTTTCGGTTTTTTTCGTGGACATTTACGATCAAGCGGTATCCACTCCAGGATTGCCTCGGTCCATCTGTCGTCCTATCGGCTCGCTATATGGTATGCCAACTTCCATTTCAATTCCTTTACTCTTCTAATGATGTCACATACTTTCGTTTTTTTCTCTGATCACTATGCAGGGTTTTCTGTCCTGTTTTATAATGCATACATCTTTCCATCCTCCTCAGTGTTACCCGAAGTTTTTGAACTGATTTTCATGTGGCTGTCTATAGTACCCATTTAGGAGGGATGTAGGATTCCTTTTTCTAATAATTTACAACTATATTTACCATTTTATATCATTCTAATATTTTTAACTCGTCGCAATAATTACGGCCTTTTGTCATGTTTTTCCTTATTCTTTATATTTTTGGGTTTTCCCCACAGCGTTGTTCTAAGTTTCTCTTGAGAGACCTCATATCATTTTGGCTTTTGTTCTTGCTTTCCATATCTCTACATATGTCCCCCCATCCTAATTGTTGTTCTATGTATTCCTCTAAATTTGTTAATGTTTAGATCCTCTCTTATTTCTTCATTTCTGATTTTATCGTATCTCCTCGTACATTCCATGGTATTTCTCTCCATTCTCCATTGCTTGTCATTTTTGTTTTTCTTGTTTAGAGGGGACCCATGTTTTACATCCATAGATTTATATACGTTTATATATTGGTTTATATACGGCTTTAAAAACAGTGCATACTGAGTTCTTTTAGTGAGTAGTCATTTATCAATTTTTGATAATTCTATCACTCAGTGTTAGTTACATAATAATATAAATTTGTTCAATACAATATTCTGCATCTTCCGGTTTTTTTTTTTTGAAATTTTTGAAGAAGAAGGGTTAGACAACCTAATAAGTTAGGAAATAAAAAGCATTAAAATACAAACACACACAAGGAAATGACACTTTTGAAATTGATATGGAATGCTACAACGACAAACTTTCAAATGTTTTACGTAAAATGGTTATCACGAACCAGCACATCGTGTGTACAATATCTAGAAACAATGTAACTAAACTACTATGGCATTTACAAAGTGTCGCAAGATATATACAGTTTCTTTTTTTCTAAAAAAATGGTTACATAAAGTGAAAAATATTTAGTGAAGATATTGATGAGAAACTGTTTTAAATTAATCCAAATCTAATTGCAGATAATCCAGTAACCTATGGTTTTCGAATGGTATGTAACGTATGGTTCTTCGCTGTAGTATTTTTCTCCGGTGATAACTTAATGGAGGAATTAAAATTACTACTGAAATCGTCAACTGTTTTGAATTTGAACATGACTCTGTGACTTTTTATTTTGTATTTCATTTAATTAATTTTTTTCATTTTAATTAGGCAGCTACGATACGAAGAAGAAGTAAGAAAGTGACTGGCACACAGTCCAAAAGACCAAAACATGGAAGTAGAATGAAATAATATAAAAAGATATATTGAGTACGCCGCAGATAAGATAATGGGAAAAAAGTCCATAGAAGGAAGGAAGGAGCGGTTTGACGAAGAATGGAGAGGAAGGGGGCTGCTAGATTGAAGTGATGTAGACCACAGAGCATATCCCTGGAAATTAGAAAAAATAGCACTAAACTAGTAAAAACTAAGAAATTAGACGGAGATGATAGACGAAGATAATAAAATAACATAAAAATATATATATATCAAAAGACAAAATGCGAAAAGAAACACAACAAACATAAGCAGCACCGAATGGGCGAATCATTTAAAAAATATATTAACAGATAACAGAACGCTGACCGAAGGGAAAACGGATGGAAACTTGGGGAAGGTAATATGGAAGAAAAAGAACTGGATATACCCACGGGAGAACAATTTAATGATGTAATAACTAAACTCAAATGAAATAGTCAATGAGATGATAAGATACGGGGGAGAAGCCTTAGGAAGAAGAATATTTTAGCTGATAATCCATATCTGGAAAAAACAAAGAATGTTTATAATTAGATGATTATATTTTACTCCTCAGATGTTCTGTACGATTTCAACGCTTTTCAGGCAAGGAAAGATTTATATTAAAAACGTGGTTATATTAAACGTTTATATAAAAACATCCATGTGATAATTTAATAGATAGATCTATTAAATTATTTAAATCTAATAAATTATTTAAGATCTATTAAATTATTTAAATCTATTAAATTATTTTTAAAAAGTTTAGAAAAGTGATTCAAGAATCCTCTACCAATTCATAGCAGAAAACAGAACATAAATTTGCATCATCATATATAAACCCCAATTTACATGTGAGCTTGATAAAATATTCAAAGAACTTATCAAAAAATTAGCATATAAATCCAGTAATATATTACAGCAGTAATTGGGTAATCCTAAAGAAAATATTCTAAAAAACGAAAGGTGGGGAAATTATGAAATAGAATGTAATCATTATCCGTATAAATATATTGGTGAAATAGGAAGGGCAACGGTAACAAGATTTAAAGAATGTATGGCTCTACTAAGATATAATAGACTAGATAGATCTGCGATTACCCAACATGTTTATGAAACTAATTACAATGTAAATTTAAACAGCTTAAAATTACTTAGAGATGTTAAAGACAGAAAATTATTAGATGCATATGAAAGTATGGAAATAGCTAAATAATAGATATTTCGGTTAACTATGTCGATTTTGTTAACATTGGCATTTGTTGGAGTATAGACTAACGACGTCAATGACGTTTTGTAGGATAAGCATACGCCATCAAAAGCTATTGCAAGTGCAAAAACATATTTTTTCATATCTTTGAATGTGTCAAATTATGTACCAGATAAAGACGTTTTGCCGGGAAGTTTAATAACTTCTATCCATCTGAAAAAAACGGCTGCTGAAAGATATCGATTGTATAGGTTAACTCATACGTTGAAACAGTTCACACAAGCATTGAATGTTGCCCAATCCATAATTTGCGAATGTCGAGATGCATTGAGAAAGATCCAAAAGGAAGAAAAATGAGTTTCATATGAATTGAAGCAAAGATACATTGAAAGGCGAAAAATTACTTGTGAAATTTTGCTTGCCAGACAGAAACGAAAAGGTTTTTTTGTATTGGATTGTGACAGGTTGATAAAAAGTGGATTTAATTTCACAACACAAAAGAATGTCGACAAAATCCAAATCATGTGCGTATGATGAATCTCGGATGGCATTCATTGGCGAAGAGCTGAATTTAATTCACATAATCGTTCATCAGACCTTGTCCAAGGAATTGGGGATGAAGAAAATCTGCCTCAAAATGATCCCGACACAGCTTTCGCAGGATCAAAAAGACAACAGGAGGGAAACATGTCTTGATTTTCTGAAACAAAAGTCTGCGTCAAAAGGGTTCCGAAAAACTTTTCAAAAGCATCAGAGCATAGTGATTTACTTTTTGATAACCTCAAGGCCAAAAAGTAAATTAACATTTTTACCGAGAGATTCTTGAAAGATTTCAGAAAAGGGTAGTTCGGGTGAGATAAAATATTAAAAACATCTGGATACTGTATCACGACAACCCGCTTTGCCACACAGGGATTTCAAGTATCGAGTTTTGGCAAATACAAACATTAAACTTGAAGAGATTTACCACTAAACACCAAAACGCTTTTTTGAACTGTTCGACGCACGTTTCGCTAACCATGTTAGCATCATCAGGAGATGATTTGATATAATTCTAAAACTAAACTATGTTCTATTTATATGAAAACCATACCTAACGAAGCGTGTAAAAATCATGAACCGTGAAGTGTACTAAGCCTTACATTAATAATTGAAAAAGTTGACTGAAAGGAATCGGTCCTTTATCTCGGTTCATGATTTTCTTACATTTTTCTATTTGAATGCTTTCATATGCATCCAGAGCCCTATTATTATTAACACTTTTAATTAGTCTTAAATTACTAATATTTATACGGTGGTCATGTTCAACTGCATGTTGGGCAACACAAGATTTTTCATTTCTCCCATATCTAATGTGGGCAATATGTTCTTTATATCTTGTCAATATGGATCTTTTTGTTTGCTCAATATACCTTCGATCACAGTCTTGACAACTAATTTCGTAAATCCCCGACTTTTCCTGTTGCTCTACTTTATCCATTGAATTGCCCAGAACTTCTCTTAATTTATTATATGGTTTGTACACAACCCTAATGTCCACTTTATTCAAAATTTTGTCTAGTCCTCTTGTCAATTGAGCATCAAATGGTATTACCATGAATTTATTTGTGTTCTGATCCTTTTGAAAAGTCGAAGATAATTTTCTGAACTTATGTTTTCTAATTAGTTTGTCTACAATATTCTTATTATAACCATTCACTTCAGATACCTCCCTAATTAATTTTAATTCTTTGTTATAATTATCTTTATTTAAAGGAAAATTAATTAATCTATTTACCATCAAATTTAAACTAGCCATCGTATTTTGGAAGCTATGATTTGAATCATTAGGAATGTATCTCGAAGTGGTGGTGGTTTTTCTGAAAATATGAAAATCTAACCTATTTTTATTATTTCTACTGATTAATACATCCAGAAAGGGTATACTATTCGTTGTTTTCGAGTTCATGCGTGAATATTATATTTTGGGATTTACTATTTAGGTTCTTAATAAAATCATCTAAATTTTCATTTTTCGAATCGAAAATGGCAAAAATGTCATCCACATATCTTAACCATACCTTCGGAAAGTAACTGAATTCATCTTTTGCTTCGGTTTCAAATTTACTCATAAATAAGTTGGCTAAGAACGGTGACAGAGGATTGCCCATTGCCGTTCCCTCTTGTTGTTCATAAAACCTGTTATTAAGCTGAAAACAATTTTGCTTCATACATAATCTTGTTAAGGAGATATACTCAGAAACACTCTTGTTATTAAAACCGTTTAACTCCAGTAACTCCCTCAGGTATTTCAAGGTATGTGGAATCGGGACCCTCGGACGATGAAACTTCAAAGGAAACCAAAACCTCACCTTCCTGTAGATGTATATTTTTTATTTTTTCTATGAATTTGGTTGAATTTATCACAGAACAAGAAGGTAGTTGGTTTGGTAGATTTTCAAATTCCTTTGTTAACCACTTTGCCAAGTTATATGTTGGAGAATCATTGGCTGATACAATTGGTCTCATTGATTTTGCTGGTTTACCAATTTTTGGTAGAGCATACAATCTTGGCACTTTTGGATTAGAAACATGTAATTTGCTTTTTAGAGAAGGAAAAATAAGCCTGTTACAAGATTTCAATGTATCTCTAACTTCGTTAATCGTTTTTGACAATGGATTCCTAGGTAATCGTTTATAAGGACCGTCTTGAATTAATTTTTCAACGCGTTCAAAGTAATCAGGTTTGTCCATTACTACAACCTTATTTCTCTTATCAGCTTTTAAATAAAAACAATCCTTCTCTCACAGACGCTTGACAATCTTAGAAATATTTGGCATTTTTTGATTTTTATTTGAAATATTTTTTGCAATTTTACTTTTACATGACTCTCTGATGAAAGCCTTGGAAAACTCCGGTAAGTGTTTAATTCCAGTTTCGATACCGGCTACCATATCCTCCAAAGCACTGTGGGATGCCGGCAAAGCAAAATTGAGGCCTTTATTTAAAAGATCTAGTTCTGGATTGTCGAATTTTGATTTTTTTAATTTTTTATTTAAATATGACATTTTTTTAATAAATTTACTATTTACTGCTGTGAACATATTCCTTTGAAAATTGCACCAACATTCATGTTCTACATTACTTAATTTAAATGTTAATTTCTTGTAAAGATTGTTCGCCTGAATTTCAAGCATACTCCTTTTACTGTACAAATGTTTGATTTCTAAGTCAAGCCATTTCTGTTTTGCAAAATTAGTTATTTTGTCACATATTTTGGAAGATTTTGAAATATTAAC
The DNA here is from genome assembly GCA_031761425.1 of Cosmopolites sordidus. Lineage (NCBI taxonomy): Eukaryota > Metazoa > Arthropoda > Insecta > Coleoptera > Curculionidae > Cosmopolites > Cosmopolites sordidus. The sequence goes on from JARFXV010001917.1 coordinate 96,886, forward strand.
TTTAATAAAATTGGGAAATATTTTATTAGTCTGGCATGACTTAAGAAATCAAATATCTGCTCCAATAAGCCTAATTTTAGTAGTGTACTTACGATAAAATACAAACATCACTATGGCTCCGCGTGATGTCCATGTGACTTTTTCCTTTTTCCAAGTTTAAACAACATTGAGCTTTAGCACTGCTCTGAAGAGTGGACCAACAGTACTGTGTGGATTCCTAAGGCAATTATTTTGGAGGAAGCACTGTAGAATTGTAATTTTAATTAGATAAAAAAATATATAAAAAATCGGTCTCATAATTTTATTTACACAGCTCATATATTATTTCTTACTTCTTCAAGAATTCCATCTATATAATGTTCATCGTTGAAATGAATTGTGTATAATTAGCTTTCATTTACTGAAAATATTCTTATAAAGATGAGGTTGTCACATTGGTATGAGAGGTAAGACAGACAAGCCGTGTTTGGATGAATCACCTGCCGTAACATAAAAATCTCAGGCACGTAGTGAAAGTTTCTGTCCTTAGGATGGAAAACAACAATTATTTACAAATTGATGTAAAAACAGAATGATTCATATGTATCTCCGCGACATTAAACTAGTACCAGAATAGCAATTAAGTAACTGATTTTCAAATAGTGTGAAAAAAGGTTTCATATGAAAGTATTTTGTTCGTTTGAAGATGGTGAAAAAAAATCAGATGCATGTTACTGCACATAACATTAAAAAGATTACAAGTTTATTAAAAGTTCCAATAATTAGGGACCCCCGCCCCTTTAGTATATATAATGATGACTATTCCATACTAGATGACTCCCAACATTTTCATTTATAAACTCAAAGAGATTTTCCACTAAACCTCAAATCATCTTTTTAAACTTGTCAATGTCTACAGGAGATTGCATCATCTCCTGATTATGTTAACATGTTTAGCGAAACACGCGTCGGGAATTTTTAAAAAATTGATGTTTAGTTGTAAATCTCTTAAAGTTTAGTATTTTAGACCGAAGGTTAGATAGAAGAATTGATTATCAATTACACAGGTCGATATGATTTTTGTAACATTAATGAGAATGTTCTTTTTGCGTTTCATTTAGGTAGTTATTAAAATACCTTTTCACAGAAATTGCCTATCAAGTCTCATTTTCAAGTACCTATTTCTCCTTTATATCATGAGATCATTGAAACTATTTGTACCTGACTTTGGACTGGACAATGTAGGAATTACCTCAAGACTATAGAGGGAGTATTTCCACAGTATTCTACGAACCTTTAAGAGGAGTTTTTTTTTGTTTTCTATAGTTTAGTTTGCTTCTGTTTCGTTTACAGTACAGTCAAGTGTTTAAGCTGATTCTATATAAAATGACAAGTTTTAGTCGTCCAACCGATTTTAAAATCCGATTAAAAAGCCTATTTATATATTAAATGCAAAATTGGGAATCAAGATAAAAGTTGGGCAAGTGTTGTGTAAGTGATGATGTGGAGGGAACCTACTGACTATGTAACTGATTGCTACTTTTGTATCACTAAAACAGACGGTATTTCAAAAAAGCAAAAGGACCAAATTCAGTATCCAGCACTTAGGTCAGTTTCTTATAGCCAGGAATAACCGATTGCGCTTTGAAACCTGTACAATACGTTTCCCGGTGATTCTAATTCTTCATCAAGATCTACTTCTTGAGAATACCAGTTGTGAGCGAACATTCTTAACAGCTGCTAGTGCAAAAAAGGTGCTCCATTCACCTCTATATTACTATATCATATTAAGATTGGATTAATGAAAAACTTTGTCAAAGCCATGGACTTCCAATGGTAATAAATTCAAGTTCATAAAAGTAATATTTCTTCAATTAAGTGATGCAAAACTAAAAGAAGGCATATTTATTGGACATCAAATAAGGAAGCTTCTATATTATTTGTTTATGAAATAAAATACTCAAATAATGAAATAAAAAATTTATTATTTATTGTTGAACAAATCACATTTTTTATAAACTAAGGTTCATTACCGCATTTGTACTACTTATCTCTATTTTATATAGTGTAGTCTTTTTTCATGTTGTATAACATGGAATGATACAAAGCGGCACATTCGGGCTGGGACAATAATAAACAGTCTCTTTGCATCCCCTTTTTCCGGTTTGCTTTTTGCCGATATTGGCTTAGACATTGCACGCTCTGGCACGCCACGCCACCTCTTTACAGAGATGACCTTGGCTCCAGCAATTCCTCTTCATTGTCACCATCATCATCATGGTCCTCAGTCACCACCCGCATCTCGAAAACAATGGCTATGAACAAACGTACTGCATACGAGACCCGCGACTTGTATTAAAACCGCAATCACGTATTGGGTACGTGCTTGGCTGTTAAAGTGTTAGTTGATTTTCGTTTTCAAGAAAAATTAAATGAAAAGGAATTGGCAGCTTGGAAGTGTTTTGTAAGTGTAATGAAAAGATTTCTTTGCAACAAGAAATATACTATAAAAACCTCATAAATGAGCTCTTGAAAGCCTATGAACTACAAGGGTGTACGAGGGTGGGTGTGGGTGTTCTTAAAAATGCATTTTTACACTCCTATTTGGATTTTTTCTGGAAAATTTAGATGCAGTAAGCGACGAAGAAGGAAGCAGGTTTCACCAGGACATCAGGACGATGGAAGGAAGATACCAGGAACGCTGGAACCCACGTACGTTGAGCGACTACTGTTGGTTTTTAAAAAGAGATAATGCTACAGAACATAAGAGAAAAAATTTAACGTTTTTATTGCTGTATGACATCTCATGTAATATTTTTTTTATTGACATAATCCTCAGTAATGTCTTTGCATATATTTAATACGTTTTACATGTTTATATTAAATAAATATTAGATTGTAAAAATATATCGTCTCATTTTTTTCGCCACTACCGACTCCCTGTGACAAAAAACTGCACGTGTTACTGTAATTAGCTTATCATTTTCGAATTTAGGACTACAAAATACTTCATATACATTTATTTTCATCAATATTACCTCAAGGAAGTTTGAATTTGTCGACCTGTAAAATCTATACTATCATTGGTTGAACTTGCGCAGCGCTGCATTGATGTGGGGATGTATTTTGAATAAAAATAAATAATTTTGGCAAAATAACTAATATTTTTTTATTTGAAAAGTTCCGTTATTTTTCCGATATATTTCCTGTTTATTCAATGTCTATTCATATCTGTGTTTCTGTGTATCCTGATCTACTACAAATTACCTACGAACAAATACTAAATCGGGAGTAAAAGCTGGATGTTCAGAAAATTGGACGTAAAATAAAACATTGTTGCGTGCCGGTAAAGATGCATTAATTATCAATTTATTGAAATAGTTTTATGTTGGTAGCATGATTGCGGAATAATTTCGCATGCCTAGCTTTCCCATTACGATTTGGTTTTTCACCAGTACAATTACTTTGACGAGTAGATTCATTATACACTGAGGGATCAAAAATGCAACATTCAGTATACATATTTGAATCAAGCTGAAAAATAATCTATTCTATATTACATCTTAAACGTCAACTTTTTGAATATATATATATATATATATATATATATATATATATATATATATATATATATATATATATATATATATATATATATATATATATATATATGAAAAACAGAAATTTTTCATCCGTACTTCCACGTACCTCTGCTCGTCCTAAATCAGTCGCCGTCACCATGCCGAGACAAGTACCTCCCAGGACCGGTTTCTAGCCTCACAGCCGTCATCAGCTGGGCTCGAGCTCAACGCATTAAGACAGCTGAAACGAAACGAACAGAGCAAGACCAAGTCAACTAGCCATATCGATGGCGGGTCGCAATCTCAATGAAACTCGCGCCATCCTACGGTGAATGTTCGCGGCAGTCAAAAACTACGCGACACATTCTTCCCACAAACTTGGATGTAGGTATAAGGTTTGCTCAAAATGTGTATATATATATATATATATATATATATATATATATATATATATATATATATATATATATATATATATATATATATATATATATATATATATATAGTGTTAGATTTTCTTGGACTGCGTCCAATAAGACAGCAGTAGCTGAGTGTCATCACATATCCAACTGTTGGGTTCCACAATCTCATGTGGAACACACAACAGCCTGCGTCTCCGCCTGAATGAACATTTTCGTTGATTGCTTGACCGGGAAAGAGCTCCACTTATCCCTTTAACTGGATGACATATGTTACGGACGCAGTCCAAGAAAATCTAACACTACATATATACGCCACCCCACGGGAGGTCGGCAAAAAGATGGGTTGTTGGCTCCCAAGATAGGTGGGGCTCCTTCCCGGTCAAGCAACCAACAAAAATGTTCATATATATATATATATATATATATATATATATATATATATATATATATATATATATATATATATATATATATATATACATATGAGTGCTCGTCCTCGAGTGCTCATTTAACACAGACTAGATCGGCGTGACATTTCTTTGCCGAATGGCCGAAAAGTTGGCAGTTTCTGACCATTTTCCGGTCATTTGTTCTCTGAGATTACATTAATACCGTTAGTAAATTTTTAGAAATGTCGATCAAACGTTGCAGCTAAGAATTAAGTTGAGGTCTAAATAATAATTTTAAAATTTCCCCACAATTATAGTACGAGTAATGAGTAAGAGTTTAGTAAGAGTAACCCTCGTAGATATGCACGTTAAAGTATATATTTGCAAAATAATCAATTCCATGAAGAGAAATTTATATCAATCTGAACTTATTCTTAAGACATCTGCATAGTAATACGAAATACGACGTTTTAACAAGATAAAAAAACACGGATTTCCCATTTTCATTTTATCAGGATTATGATTGAATAAATAACCATATATTACAATATATAAATAAAATAAATCAAGTATTGAAAAGTCACATGGCAGTTTTGATTTACGCGATTTATATCTGCTTCACGTGTGAAAAAATCTGAGTGAAAGTGTCTGGAATTTCTTCAGTGTATTTTGTTATATAAATAACGACAAAACATTACAAGAATTTTAGGAAACACTGCCATAAATATTTTTTATACATATTTTAATATTTTTAGAAGAAATTACTGTAGATCAAATTCTTCATGTGTTTAAACCGATGTATATAGTTCATTCAGGGAAATAATGGTTGTATGTCATCAAAATTTTGATAACGAACTCAAGTTACAATGTTGCCACATTAATATCAAAATACCTAGTGTTCGGCTTTTGTATGATCGATAAAACTGTAAATGAAAAAGTAACACGAAAAATTTTTTCATTAACAGTTTTAATCAAAAATCTGTTCGGAACATCTGCTTGAATAGCGGCTTTTCATTTAGTTCACACAAAGTTTAATTATTCACTATCACTGAAACAACTTTCAGCATCTAAATCGCTATTCAAGTAAATTATTAGGGGATTAACTTCTAGTCAATCAAATACTCTTTCGCGATTCGACCATCTTTTAATTTCTTCTGCTATTTGTCTGTTGCTGTTCATCCAGATCTGTGGTGTAACAGTTGATAAAGCTTCTTTGACCATATCCAAACAGTTATCAATCGTTTTCCATCTCGGCCCAAACTGTACTGTACCTATACTAATATTGGCAGCTGAAACTCGCTAAAAAAACTCAATTTAACCGTGAGAACTTCTAAGTTATTAATACATACCTCCCTCACAGGGTTTAAAGGCAAAAGAGGAGCCCCATTATCTCGTTCCTGTTCAAATAACTGATAAGTGACGACACAAGTTGCTTACATCGACTTCTTAACGGTTTTAGCATTATTTTGCAGTTATAATCGTAGATTTTTTATACAGAATTCACAAACATAGAAACTAAACCAAAAAGTAGCTAAAACAGCAAAGAATACAGTAGAAATAATTTCAAACATTTGAAGGCACAACTCAAAAAGGATCAGAACCTGAAAATGACAGATTCGACGAGGAAAGTTGTGCTAGACCGGCAACACTGTTCAGAACCACAAACTTAAATATTATCTTGATAGCGAATTTACACAATATGATCCACCGGCTCACCGTATTTTTATCCTGTTCTAATAGGATTAGAGGAAGAAGGAAATAGAATGGCAATAGATTTCTCTAGATTGATGACGCGCAACCATTATTTCCATGAATAAGCTATATATTAACCATTTTAACATATCGACTGAAACATTATATAACTAAGATTGAATTAATACTTCCATATACAGGGTGTAAGGGAAAATACTTTCATAAATTTTACCCACGATTCTTCGCATTATTTTAAAGAAAAATGTTCTATTTCAACAATGGTCAAAACCGGGTTCTCGAGAAAAAAATTACAAAATTATTAAATCGTCAATCGAAAAGCTATGATAATTAACATTTTAAACAAATGTGTGGAGAAGCACATTTGGCAAATATGAATTGGTTATTATTTAACAAAAAAAAACTACAAATAAACTAATAAACATTGTTAAAACATTTTTTTTAATTTAGAATCATGCACAATATCGTCACGACAAAGACTGTTATTCACAATTGCGACAAAAATTATGACCAAATAATTATTTATGATCAAAAATATATTATGTATGCGAATATCAGGATATTCTTCTTACTTTCAGGAATTTCTCCAAAATTCTGAAACATGGAGTAGGCGTATTACGGGCAACGATACCCCAAAAGGACGCTACCAGCTTGGAAGACATTTCTCCAAGTCCACAGGCAAAAATAGTATAAATGGTTTATTGGCCAAGACTAAAGGAATCCTAATTTTTTGTTCAATATTTTATCAACCGACGAAGCTTCTGTCACTAGGAATGGAATATCTCACACCCGTACAAATCTACCATGAAATATACCATGAAAAAGGTGTATCATTTTTTCGGGTATTTCTTTTTATTTAGAAACTTTCCATATATCAAGGTGGGCTAAACTGTCGAATGATCTCTCAAAGCCAATGAATAATAAGTAAAGTTGCGATCTCCATTTAGCTGAATGCTGCAGCACTTATTTTCGATAACCGCTTAGATATAATAAAAGGACACAATTGTATTATAGTTATTTAAACCTAATTTGATTCTGGAACTGACTATTGACTTATCCTGCAATATCTAAACATGGATAATACTGTCATAATATGCATTAGAATTGTTATCCATTGATCCTATCGTAACGCGTAAATTTAAAAGTTAAAATAAAAAAACAATACGCTATTCAGAAAAAAAGATGTTAATCTATTAATGGAATGACATCATGTAGGTTAAAACATTTTTATACAAATACCTGTTGTCATATAAATATTTAAATATTCATTGTCTGATTATTTGCTATTTCGACACCGGAAGAAATGTTAAAACCTTTTCTCTTTGACACACCTTTTATGGTACTAATTATACTAAAGAATATTAAATAGCATGTTGAAAAAACCATTCCTTTCTTTTTTAATTCACTTAAAATTATATTGTTTCCATATTCTTTGCAGATTGCTGGTCTTTATGATGTTGTAATTATAGATATTTTATATTCTCTTTTTGACATCAACATGTTGAGTCGTATCAACATCAATATGTTGATACGACTAAATGTTGATACGATATGTTGATATGTTGATACGAGATTTACTCAATAGTAAATCTCGTTTTGATATAACCTGACTATATCAGTATTGAATTCATATCATCTCTATGTTACCTGATCAAAGTAGGTCTAAGACAAGGGAATCTACTATTAACACTATTGATCAACATGGTTTTGAAAATGATTATTAGAAATGTCAGTTGAACTGAGGACACATACTTTACAGAATTCACCAAATAATGGGTTACTCCAACGATATGGCAGTAATTGTGAAATGTAAGAAAGAATTGAAGGAAGTAACAAGAAGGCTAGTGAAGGTATACGAGTTTTGGTTTGAAAATTAATGTAAAAAAAAGCAAACTAGCGAAAAACAAACAAGAAAAGGTCCCGACAGTACAGATTAATCCAGAATTAGAACGAATAACAAAGCGTGAAAGAATATGTCTATTTGGGAGTAAGAAAAACAAACCAGTGTGAAGAGGAGAAATAGATAGACCTAAGATTTACCAAAGCTAACATTGTGCAGGAAGCTTGAACCTTTGAAGCTTGAAGCTTGAAATAAGATCGAAACTCATATCCAGAAATACCAAATTAAAATTATATAAGACATACTTGAGATCAACTGCTTTATATGGATGTGAAATATGAGTACTAAACAAGAAAGAAGAAAGAAGAAAAGAAACTGTTAAGATGGGAACGCAAAATAATTAAAGAATAGCAGGGGAAAAGAAAGTATATGGCTTGTATATAAGAAGAACGAATGAGGAAATTTATTTTTTCAAATATCTAAGGATAAACACGATAGTAAACTGAAGAAGACTGCAGCAACGAGGCCACTTACAGAGAATGGAAAAAGTTAGAGTAGTCAGGGAAATTGCATGGGGAAGACCTCAAAGTGAAATAAAACAAGGACGACCAAGGAAGCGATGGAAAGAGGCTGTCAAGGAAGATCTAGGGAATGACTAGAGATTAAAGCGAGATATATGGGAGAGACTTATAAAGAAGACAGACTTACAGGAGATGTCTTACAAAGCTATGGGCCTCAAGGTCCGTAATATAGCTATATCTATCTATTTTTTAATAATTGTTACCAAAAATTTGGTGATTCAAGTACCGATTTACTATTACTGTATAGTAAAGTTTCAACTTTTTATTTAAAACTGTTTCAAAATGATTACAAAATTTGAAATATTTATTAATATTATTTTAATATTTTAATTTTTTTTAATTTAATATTTTTAAACTGTGCAAAGTCATACCTCTGTTATTTATTTTTTTTATTTTAACTTTATGGTCTGCATAGGACCACTCTAGTCAAGTTATGGTTCAGGTCCTTTTTTCTCTTCTCAGCCCAATACTTCTTCATCCACTCTGATCGTAATTTCCTTTCCTCCTCCGGAATCACTCTTCCTGTCCTCTGTCTGTTGATCCTTGCCTGTAGTGCTGTGTGTTTGTCCTGCAATATCTTAAGTGCATCTGACTTGCATTTCAAATCTTCCTTCGTGATGTGCAACTCTCTCATGTCTTCCTTAAGTTCTGTGATCCATCTAATATTGCTCTTACTATTCCAAAATTTCTCTATTATTCTCCTACTGATTCTACTTTCCGGTGTCCTTACTAGATGCCCCAAGAAAGATATTCGCTTCTTTCTCATAGTGCTCGTCACTGGTTCTATTTCCTTATAGACGGTTTCATTGGAAGCCAGTCTCCAAACTCCATTTACTTGATAATTTTTATTCAAACAAGTTCTCACTATTCTCCTCTCTGTCTTTAGTATTCCATCTATTGCAACGGTGTTTGTTGTTTTGAATATTGTTTCACATGCATATGTAATTTGAGGTTGAGTGACCGTTTTGTAGTGTTTTAATTTGGTTGCTATTGAGAGACATCTTTTGTTGTATGTGTTCTTGGTCACATGCTGTGCTCTAACCAGTCTATCTATTCTACTTTGCCATGCTGGTTTTTCATTCAAATTGTATGTGATTATTTCACCTAAATATTTAAATCTTTCCACAATTTTTATCTCTTGGCTACCCAGTTCAATTTTGTTTACTAATGGAAGTTGAGTTGACATGATTTCTGTTTTTTCAAATGAAATTTTCAAACCAATATTCTGAGCTATTTCCTGTAAAGATTTTATTTGTTGTTTTGTTTCCTGAATGTTATTGGCCAGAAGAGCTAGGTCATCAGCAAACTCTAGACAATTCAAATGTATGTTGTCCTTTTTGGTTCCAATTTTTATATTTTTTGGGTTGTTCTTGTACCATTCTCTCATTATATACTCCAGTGCACAGTTAAAAAGAAGAGGTGATAATCCGTCACCCTGTCTCAAACCAGTTTTTACCAAGAATGGTTCAGAAAGTTCTCCCCTGAACTTAATTTTAGAAATTGTATTAGTTAGAGTAAGTTCTATCAATTTGATCAGTTTTGGGTGAAGTCCAAAATGTCTTAAAATTTTTAATAATGATGGTCTGTGGATGGAGTCGTATGCTTTCCTGAAATCTATAAACGTTATCCAAAGGGGGTTGTTTCGTTTTCTATAATATGCCATGACTAGCTTCAAAGTAATTATTTGTTCTGTGCAGCTTCTCCAGGGTCTGAAGCCTCCTTGGTATTCACCTAGCTCTTGATCTAGTTGTTGTTTAATCCGATTATATAGTATCTTAGAGAAAATCTTATATGTGCCGTCTAGTAAGGAAATACCTCTGTAGTTGTCTGGATTATTTCTATCACCTTTCTTATGAAGTGGGTTGATTATAGCTGTTGTCCATTGTTCCGGGAACTTTTCTGATATCCAAACCTTATTTAATATCATATGGAGGGAGGTCTGGGTTGTACTTCCGGCGTATTTCCACATCTCTGCAAAAACCTGGTCTTCACCACATGCTTTGTAGTTTTTCATTTCCTTAAGTGCTGTTTCAACTTCTTTTGCTGTAGGTGGGTTTATATTTTCCGGTTTAGTTTTTATAGGGGTCTGTGTATCAATAGATAAAAGTTCCTCAGGTTTATCACAGTTCAAGAGCTTGTTAAATGCTTCTGCCATGATCTCTGCATTTTCCTCATTATTATGTGCTGTCTTTCCATCCATATTTTTCAACAATAGTGTAGGGGGGTTGTATTTTTGCAATTGTTTATCAAAGGCCTTGTAATAATCTCTCGAATTTGTTTTATAATAATTTTCCTCTATTGAGTTTATTAAATCTTTTTGATACTGTCGCTTAATTTTTTTAATGATTTTGGTGAATTCTTTTCTGACATTCTTGAGGTTAGTGGCGTTTTCTTCTGTTTTGTGAGTTTGAAATTTCAACCAAGCTTGATGTCTCTCCTCATGCATTTTGTCACAATCAGAGTTCCACCAGGCATATCTCTTCCGCGGATTTAATGGGGCTAGATCTTTTGCATTCTGTTTAAGAATTGGTATTAGTTCTTCTAAATTGTCTGTTAGTCTTGTGGCTCCTGTTCTTTTCTGGTATTGGTCATTCTGGATTAACTGATGAGGGTCGTATGTTCTTTTCTCTCCCTCTGTGTTTTGTCTCTTCCTTCTTAAAGGGGTAAATTTAGTCTTGATTTTTATTAAGTAATGATCTGAGCCGGTGTCCGTTCCTCTTAGAACTTTGACATTGTGGATTTCCTTGTGAAAGAACTTGTCCATGCATACGTGGTCCAGCTGCCATTCCCCTTTTGTCCAGTCAGGATGTTTCCAAGTTTTGAGTTTATTTGGTTTTCTTTTAAAATATGTAGACTTGGAGATGAGTCCATGCGTTCTACAAATTTCGATGATTCTTTGGCCATTTCTATTAGTATATCTATGAGGAGCCCACTTTCCAACTACATCTCGATACTTCTTTTCTTTTCCCAATTGAGCGTTAAAGTCCCCTATAAGGATCTTGACATGATTCATATTTACTTTATTCATTGTCTGATCAAGGAGATCCCAGAAATTATCTACTTCTTGCATAGTTTTTGTTAGGAAGTTTTTTTCATTAGTGGGGCGGCATGGGCCATTTATGATGGTGTAAAATTTGTTTGTGGTTTGTAAAGTTATAGTTGCAATTCTCGGTGAAATGGCTTTAAACTCAATTATGGAATCTATGATTTTCAAATTTACTATAAATCCTGTACCAAATTGGGGGCATTACTTCATGACTCTTTGTCCTGGCCTCCCCATTGTAAATTCTATATCCTTGTGATTCAAACGGATCTTCTGTTGAATTTCTCATTTCTTGGAGCCCTGCTAGTAAAATGTTTTGCCTGTCTAATTCATCTGTGAAGTTCTTGAGTCTTTTCAAGTTCTTGAGTCATACCTCTGTTATAGACCATACTGACAAAAAGTTAATTTAGAAAATGTTCATCATTTTTAATGCTTATTATCGTAGTACATTTTGCGACATACCAGTGGCGAAAGCTCATGTAATCGGGCAATTTGATCATCTTCATCCAGCTACGCTACAACTCGTTTCGAGAGCTGGCCTTCTCTGTTTCCTACCTGTCGTTTTCAATTTCTAGAATTTAGAAGTTGCTTGGTGTCAAGTCAACGTCTTCCTCATTTTCTTCCAAATCTTTCCTTTGAGTCTTGCTAACTGCATCCTTTTATTCAGAAGTTTTTAGTCCCATGGTATAGACATTATGTATCTCCTGTCATATCTCCCACTATAAACTACGCAAGGACAAGCCGCATTACCTCGAATTGATGTCTGGTATATATTAGGGTGGTCGTTAAAAATTATTTTTTTTTCGGAAGCCCAAAAAAAACCTTCCTTTTGATACAAAAATACGGGGGAAATCCCTTTTTAACAAAAATAACACGTGCCTGAAGACGATATAAGTTAATTTTTTGATAAATCATAGTTTTTTGTAAGTATCTCTTAAATTGTACGGATTTGAGAAACAGATATGGAAGCAATTTGTAGAAAATTAAATTCTCCTACAAAAAAGTTCCTTTCCATTTTCTTCATAAAATTCATATTTATGGAGATATTCTCGATAATAAAATTCATTAACTCGATATAGCCAACATTTTAAGACCTACAAAAATCAGTTTTTTCTGTTAATCTGGTGGTCCAACCACCATTAATAACACCTGCCTGAAGACGATCTAAGTTCATTTTTTTGATAAAATCATAGTTTTTTGTAAGTATCTCTTAAAGTATACGGATTTGAGAAACAGATATAAAAGCAGTTTGTAGAAAGTTAAATTCTGTACAAAAAACGTCCTTTCCATTTTCTTCATGAAATTCATATTTATGGAGATATTCTCGATAATAAAATTTATTAACTCCATATAGCCAACATTTTAAGGCCTACAAAAAATCAGTTTTTCTGTTAATCTGGTGGTCCAACCACCATTAATAACACCTGCCTGAAGACGATCTAAGTTCATTTTTTGATAAAATCATAGTTTTTTGTAAGTATCTCTTAAAGTATACGGATTTGAGAAAACAGATATAAAAACAGTTTGTAGAAAGTTAAATTCTGTACAAAAAACGTCCTATCCATTTTCTTCATGAAATTCATATTTATGGAGATATTTCTCGATAATAAATTTATTAACTCCATATAGCCAACATTTTAAGGCCTACAAAAATCAGTTTTTCTGTTAATCTGGTGGTCCAACCACCATTAATAACACCTGCCTGAAGACGATCTAAGTTCATTTTTTTGATAAAATCATAGTTTTTTTGTAAGTATCTCTTAAAGTATACGGATTTGAGAAACAGATATAAAAGCAGTTTGTAGAAAGTTAAATTCTGTACAAAAAACGTCCTTTCCATTTTCTTCATGAAATTCATATTTATGGAGATATTCTCGATAATAAATTTATTAACTCCATATAGCCAACATTTTAAGACCTACAAACATTACTAACCTAACACATTACTGAAATTTTGGACAAATGTTTTCCGAACTGGAAGCGGCATTTCTGGCTTTCGTTGCCCGTAAATACGCCTAGTTCCTTCGGAATTATGAAGAGCTTCACCGTAAATAAGAAGCCGTAATATAAACCGTAAATATAAACATATCATGATATCCGCGTAGAGAATATATTTTTGCCTTCAAATCGGCCTTACACTGAAATATATTTTGTCGTAATTTTAAAACAATATTCTTTCTCGTAGCAACGTTACCAAATCGTTCCTGGCTTGTGCAGAACATGATTCATAATCTAAAAAAATGTTTTAATAATGTTCATTTGTTTACTTATAGTTTAATTCGTTGTGTAATAATCAACTATTATTTGCCATATATGCCTTTACACATATTATCTTAAAATATTGTTTCATATCATAGCTTTTCAATTTGTGATTTTATAACTTTACAATTTATTTTCTTGTAGAGGACTTTTTTTTAAGTTATGTGAAGAATCGTTTATTAAATTTATGAAATTTATTTCCCTTACACCCTGTATATACACCATCTATCAATGATTTTATTTTACTCCCTGTATCAATAATTATCCCTTACACCCTGTATCAATAATTATTTGCAAAAATAATATATGTTTAATATTAAATCAATTTATATATAAATAAACTTTCTCTTTTCTATTTTTAATAAAATTTGATGACTAAGTGTGATATCATAATTTATTAGGATCGTGCCTGGGATGGAATTATAATAGTGATTTGTGAAAATGGCATAACTTTGAACTTTAGAACCGATCCTGTGACATTTGCATTGAAAGGAAACTTTTTTGTTTTCTTATTAACTTGTACCAGTTGTTGGGAATTAATATATAAATAATCATTATTCAGGCATATTATATTTACAACTTTATGGAATAATTGTTTATAAATTAAAAATATAATGTCAGGTGCATAATATAATGCATAAGGTGATCAGAAATAATAATAATAATAATTATCTTTATTTCAGAAGTATGTTAAATATATATAAAACGAAATAATGTCAAAAATTTTACATTGAAATAGTGTTCAGTTCTGATATCACATAGTCCGGTCAATCTAGACATTCAAAGGTACATAAATTCACATGAAGCTGAAAGCGAGTAAAATTGTTCAAAACATAATTAAAAATAACATTTCAAATTTCCCCATTGATGCGGTACGCGGAAAAAAATTGACTTGAGATCAAAGGTAAAAAAAATGGGTTTTTCGCGATTTTCATCAAAATGGTAAGTTTTATCGTAAAATTACTTTAGACAAAAATTATAAACCATAAAATTATCTATAAAAAAGGTATTAATACTTTTTTTCTAAGAGCCACCGTTCCTGAGATATAACGATTCAAAAGTAAAGCTCCACATATTTCATCATCATTTTCAATATCATTGTATGAAAAAGTGTTATCTAATATATTCTCGATATTAATGATTTGATCTACATCTATGATGTCATCAATATCAACTTCATTTAGTATTATAATTGCCAAAGTAAGCTGAAATAGTGTATGAGCTCGAACAGTACTTGCGTAAGTATGAGCATTCAGCATTTTTTCTAATGATTTTACAGCATAGATCTCTGCGAGTACTTCTTTCATGCCACTTCTTTGCATAATATGACCAATAGCTCCAAGAAAAGACATTAGTAGATGAAATCCTCCGAGTCTGATGATGATTTTTGATACTTCAGAGCCGTCTGGTGCGGCTGATATAATTTGTCGAGCTTTTGCATATAGGAGTTGGTCGAAAGTCACGATACATATAGTGTGACCATACCGTTTCGCATTCTCTAATGCACAAAGTAATGTCGTATAGGTAATATTATAATTACTGGTTGGTTGGTGAATAAGTGGTAAAAATGAAATTTGAGATTTAGAATAATTCATATGATTATTTGTTAAACGTTCAATAAAACCATTCCAACCGGGTAAAGATGCATTTTTCCATTTCCCATAAAACCATATTACATCAGCTTTTTTGTGGAAATATACTGTTTCAGTTCCATATGCAAAATACTGGACATTTATTTTACTGTAACCTACTACACCATCGTTTTGATAAATCTGTATTGGCACATGAGCTTTTGCCTTGAAATCTTTTGCTGAAAGAGCTTCTTTTATTCGTGGAAAAAACGGATTGTTTTGGAGTAACAATTAGAATAAGAACCATTATGTGGAGCGTATTATTACCGTCTAGTGAATTTACATTAATATCAGCATTGTCTGAAAGATATTGAATAAGTGAGCCACTTTCTGGTGGTAGAACATGAGGAGGACGATGAAAAACTGCTACTGCTTCGTACATTATAGAATCATTATAAGATGCACACAAACCAAAGGACGAAAAAATGTGCATAAGACGTTTGGACCCGAACCGTCGTATTTTATATTTTAAATGTAAGTTACAATCACCGATAGCAAAATATTTTTACTAAATATTATTGTAAGTAAGTTACAATCACCGATAGAAAAATATTTTTACTTATATTACAGCTATAGAGATGTATATATGTGACGTACTAATGCATATTATGACGCTTACAACTTTTTAAATCATTATATCACAGGAACGGTGGCTCTTAAGAAAACAAAGATTGATACCTTTTTTATAGATAATTTTATGATCTACAATTTTTAACTAAGGTAATTTGACGATAAAACTTACCGTTTTGATGAAAATCGCGAAAAAACCCATTTTTTTTACCTGTGACCTTGAGTCAATTTTTTTTTCCACATACCGGCACAATGGGGAATTTTGAAATGTTATTTTTAATTGTGTTTTGAAGAATTTTACCCACTTCCGGCCTGATGTGAATTTATGTACCTTCAGTCTTATTTTTCTGTCTAATTTGACCGGACTAACATAATCATCAACACTGTAGGGCTCTAAACACGGGCGTAGCCAGGACTTAGTTTTGGTGGGGGGGGGGTGTAAATAAAACAACAAAAATATACTTACATGAAATTTAATATCTATATATTCATCCGAAAAATGTATTTGAATGAAAAACATATTTATAAAGTTCTTAACTTTAAATGAAATGATTAAATTAATTTCGTTCCTCTCACGTTACGTCACGTATAATATTAGATAATATTTGGCTTATTTCGGGGTGGTTTGAACCCCCCCCCCCCCCCCTTGGCTACGGCCGTGGCTCTAAATGTAATAAAAAATGGAACAAGAATTTTTTCAGTTGGCCAATGTCCCTGATAATCTTAACATAATGTGGTAAGTGATTATAAATTTTTATAGTTATAGTTTCTCGTTGTATATGTTGTCTGAGGTTCACCATTCGTAAATAACTCTGGATTTTTGCAGACGAACAATATGCAGTCCTGAATAGAAATTCCCCGAAAAAGTCAACAAACCATTGTTTTGAAATTTTTCCCTGCCCACTTCATGTGGCTATATATTAAACCTACTGCGTAATGCTCTTTTTTGAGATATAACAATGCTTCTTCATTTCATAATGCTTCGGCTTCTCATAATGCTAAATATTTCTGCATTTCATAACTACTAAAAAACATCACTCCATATCTAATAGGATTTTCAAAATTAGCAAAATTCACAGTTTTTAAGGTAGCAATGTGCAAGTATTTCCTCAATACAAGAAGACTGTAAACAGATTTGCACAGTTTTTTTTTGTAACATTAATTATGCACTATTAATTTGTTTTTTTGCAAGCCATTTATCAATACTATTTAATTGATCAGCAGTTTTATCCATTCGTTCTTGTACATCTGCACTTCTCACCAACATATTTATTTTTTACTCCAGTTTATGTTATCATTTACATTAACTATGTGTTTACATAGAGAATAAATAATATTGACCTTAGTACGCTTCCCTGCGGTATTCCTAGATGAATGGTGAGCTCATTGGACATAGCGAAATCGTTCGAATTTTGAATCCTGACTTTTTCTTTTCGATCCTTGAGATATATAATTGTATCCATCTACATGTTTGTTCTTTAATACCATAACGATCCAGTTTTTTTACTGTGCCATATGCTTTTGACAAATCAAGGAATACTCCCAAAGGAAGTTCATTGTTCTCCAGTGACCACAGTATTTTATTTCTGAAATCAAATAAAACTGTTTTTATTTTTTTTTCTAGGTATACTTGCTGGATGCTAGTATACTGCTGGCTACTATTAAGTTACTTAGTAATAATGATCTAATTTAAGAGGTTTTTTTTCAAAAATCTATACAGGGTGTTAGGTAAACATGCGGCAAATGCGGTAAATGCGGCAAATGCGGTAAACATGTTAGGCAAAAATGCAAGGGTTATTCCTTGTCCTATTCTAAGAATATTTTGTCCTATGATGATTTTTGAAAAACCCCTTTGTTTCGATAGATACAGGGCGAACAAAATTTGCGACAACCATATTCGATATTTGTTGAAATCATAATGTAAATAAAACTAGGGTATACGTCAATGAGTTTATCAAATACAAACAATTTTTTTTTCGGTCTCGATCACTTGGAACGGCTGTTTTATCTAGTAAGTGGATTTCATCGGTCGCATTTGTTTACATAGATTGAGTGACGTTTGGCTGTTTGACGTGTCTTAAATAGTGAGTGAAGTCCTCTATCATAATGTATACAAACGCCGAGATGACTGACATGCACTTCATGTATGGACTTGCTGATGGCAATGCATTACAAGCTAGGCGATTGTACAGTGAACGATTTCCAGCCCGTAATGTCCCCGACCGAAAAATCTTCGAAAACATTCATCGACGTGTTCGTGAAACAGGCACTTTGAAACGAATTGAAGGGTCAGGAAGATCACTGACTGTAAGAACGGTACAATTGGAACAGAATGTGCTGGACATGATAGCGGAAGAGTCTGGTAGTTCTACGCGAAAAATTGTAAATACTTTGAATGTGAGTCACTGGACAGTTTGGAAAATTCTTAAGGACAATTTGTTGTATCCATACCACATTCAACGCGTTCAGACACTACTACCTGTTCATTTTACTCCACGTATTGCATTATGTCAATGGATATTGCAAACTTTACTTCGGATCCCTCTATTCCTGACGCAAATTCTTTCCACCGATGAAGCCACTTTTGCAAGAAACGCAATAAGGAATTTTCATAATAACCATGTGTGGGCAAATGAAAATCTGCATGAGGTATGCGAAGATAGTTTTCAACACCAGTTCTCGTTGAATGTTTGGGTTGGAATTGTAGGTGACTATCTAATTGGACCGGTATTTCTATGACAAAGACTTACTGGCGAGGTGTATCGCAACTTTTTGGAAGCAAGACTGTCTGAGTTTCTGGAAGATGTACCATTGGCAACAAGGCATGAAATGTGGTTTATGCACGATGGTGTACCACCACATTTCAGTTTGGTTGCTCGTTATTTTTTAACAGCAACATACGGATATCGCGGGATTGGTCGAAGTGGGCCACCCGCATGGCCTGCTCGATCCCCGGACTAAAACCGCCTGGATTATTTGTTCTGGTGATATCTGAAGTCATTAGTTTACGCTACTCCATTGAAGAATTTGGATGATTTGCGAAATCGGATAATTGCTGGGTGTAATGCAATTAAAAACGACCCTGGTGTGTTTGAAAGAGTTCGGCAGTCAATGACGAGAAGATTGAATGCTTGTATTAAGGCTGGAGGAAGTCATTTCGAACATTTATTGTAGATTGAGCAACTTTACATGTACTTTTTGATAATAAAATGTTGTTAATATCGTAAATTTTGTTCACCCTGTATCTTCGAAACAAAGGGGTTTTTCGAAAATCATCATTCAACAAAATATTCTTAGAATAAGTCAAGGAATAACCCCTTTAATTTTTGCCACATGTTTACCTAACACCCTATATATTGGATGATAATTTTCAATTTTATATCGTTTGCCATTTTAAAAATTGGCAGAACTAAAGTCAGCATAAACTGATCAGGAAATATGCCATATTTAAAGGAGTTATTTATTATAAAGCACATACGTTTAGCTAGTAGATATATTGTGTATTTTAATAAATTCATCGAAATTTCATCATAGCCTGCGCTACGCTTATTTATCAGCTTTTTTACATAATCAATCAACTCATCAATTTCCACCTATTCTAGTTGTGTCGATGAAGCTGACATGTTTCTTGTAGTATTTTTACAATTGATCAAATGGTTTTGGATTTATTTTTTGATGATGATCTCTTTGCATGTCCCTAAGTATTTTATTATACTCTTTCTTTTTTTTTCATTATAAGAAACTCTGAATTGTTTGTATTTTATTTTTTTGAACATACAATACTTAGACGTTACTAGTGTTGGGTTTCTTTTAAACCGCTTTGTGAATATACTGTTTTTTTTTTCTTTTTACTAGCGGAAAATGTGTATTGAAATACAAAAGGATTACTCTTATAAAATTATTTCATTGTGCATTTACATTATTTCAAGGTATTGTGATGATTTTTGCTATACAACAGCTTAAATAAAAAAATAACTTGAAGTCTCTAATTTCTGATTACCCTGTGAACTTTTTAAACCATAGTATTTCTCTAAACTGTCGCCTTCAAACGTTTTGGTTGTACAGACCGTTATTAACGTGCTGATGCAAAACTTCGTGTGATTTTTTGAGAACAATTGATGAAAAATTTCATTCTCTCAAATTTTGCAACCATGACATTCTTGGTCTTCCCACATTTCTTTTCCTCTCTATATTTCCTTGTATAATCAATCTCAATAGTTGGTAAAATTGTCCTCTCATTACACGCCCGAAGTGTTTCAATTTGCGTGTTTTTATGGTTGTTATTAATCATTTTTCGGTGGATATTCTACGCATACCTCTCCATTGGCTCTAGTGATTTTCTCTGCCCATTTCTCTTATCTTTTCCGTCATTTTTTGTAGGGCTTTGATACTTTCTGCCAATACAACGGTGTTAAAAACACATACAACATTTAAAAAAACCACTAAATATGACAAGTTTTTCCCAAGTACTCGCTAAATTCCTTCTTTCAAACATCAAAACTGTACACATATGAAATAGATAACGCTGTGATGCAATGCTATCTAAAACAAAAAGCAAAAAAGATGAACTTTTGGATCAGCTGGATATTTTCCACGCCAGTCGTTGTTCGTTCGAATTCAATTCATGGTATTCTTTAAATCAAAATAATGACAAAGCACGAGCCTTGCACAGTCTTGTCTTGTCTTCAGTTTAAATAAACAGTTTCTTTTATCTGAAACTATTTGCCCTTACCCTCGTATGCTTGCCTTTGATCATTATTAAAAACATTTAAATACCATTATGAAATTAAATAAAAGAAATTATTTTTATTGCTGGTAATTTTATGTTTTCTACTATTTTCTTACGCCAACTAATACATTATACGATGTAGAAAGTGGTTACATAGATGGAAAAGAAGGATTTAAAGCAAAAATGCTAATGTTCACGAACGATCGTACATTATATCGAATACGACTTTCTTTGATCATTCCTTCTGCATCTTGCAGATGACTTACGCGACCACTATCCGATTTCAAGCTTGTTCTTGGCGCAATTCTTTTTAAATCGTTTGCATGAATAGAAACTTTTTATTCGTTAATGAGTTAGAAAAGCATATTAATTGTGTTTTTATAAAAATACCTTGTATTGTATTTGAACAATATCAAAGAATATCCGAGAATTATGATTTATTAACACTTTCAAATAAAAATCGTGAGTTATTTGATGCTTCAATTAAGTTATGGAGTACTAAAATACCTACAACCCAAATTCAAATATCTTATACCAATTTATGATTATTTTCAATTATTTCATATTCAATTATGAGTATCAATTACCTTTGTTAAATGAATATACTGGTCTAGAATTTTGAAAAAATCGATTTTTTTGAATATTCTGAATCTTTATTTATTGACGTGATGTCTGTGAGGTCGAGCGTTATTCGCAATTTTTAGAAATTTCCCCTTTTTGATTAGCAGTATAGTATAGCCCGGTTCAAGATATTTCGTTGCCTTTCGGCAAAATGTTAATTGCCCTAATAAATTTCAATAAAAATATTCCTAGTTTTTTCAAAGGCGCCTGAGTCGAAGTGGTTGAACTTCTGAATAATTTTGGAAAAAATAAAATATTGTTAAATTATTATTATTATTATTATGTATAACTAAAACATTGTTTATTGGTGTGTGTATTTTTAGTACAACATTAGTACAACAAAAATAAATAAATAGATTTAGCTATGAGTACAATAAAAATTAACTTAAATTTAATTATACATTTAATTCGGTTTCACTCTCACTATCCCTTTGATCAAGATTACTAATAAATGGTTCTATATTATTAGTAAATGATACATAGGAATCTTCTAATTTAATAACATGGTTAATCGAATTTATCCAACTTTCTTTGAATTTTCCCTTGTTTGCTGGGGTTTGGTTTGGCATTTTCTTGATTACCCATCCTTTTGCTGGAGCCTCATGTATATCGAACCATGTTTCATCAAGGTAGATAATGGGACGATTTTCTAATTTGTATTTTTTATAGAGTTTAAGTAGTCAAATCATCTTCGTCGCAATCGTTGTGATTCCAGTAATATCTGTGTTTTAATAATGGTCCGATATGTAAAACCCATTAGAGATAATATTCTCCGGAGGCTAGTTCTGCTGCAAAGAATGTTGGTTTCATCTTTCCTTGGTCGCTGTTGCAATGAATGCAATGCAGGCACAGTTTGCTCTTCATACATAGCATACATTTTGCTTCGAATTAAGTCTTTGGCGCTTTCTCAACACATTTGCTTTTACCAGAATCACTACGAACTATTTTGGCTTTAATTGGCTTCGTCACAATATCTTTAATTGTAGGCTACGACGTTGCAGACTGCGGTTGCATTTACATTAAGCCCCCTATTCAGTAAAGAAACATACACATTTTTAACAATTTTCTTAGCATCGGATGATAAATGCGTTCTCATAAATTCTCGTAAAATCATTATCTTGCCAAGAACGCCACATTTTTAGCACATTTAGAATAACAAAAATACGATCGAAATTATAGAAATGCACTGTTTAAGAAAATAATGCAAACTAAACTAAAATATTTCGAAACTACTACGGCCCTGTTCACTTTTTTGCAAATTTGCCGGGTTTTGTTACGACAGGGGTTGTTAACAGTTTGCAGCCATTCGGTCAACGGTATATCTTAAACCGCACTGTACCCTCAAGTTGCGCCCACGTCATTGAGAGGGATATTACACAAGCGATTTGAAATTTCAAAACGGCCTGTGAATCTCCATGTCAATGTTTACGTTATTTTTGTATTAACTGTGTTCAGTTATTTGTTGTTTCATTTGCAGAATTGCAATAAAAAAAGCGAAATAGAAACACAAAGTACATCGAATAAGAAACGCAAATCAAATTTAGACGAAAAATGTAGTACAGTCATTTTGAAGGCCTGGTCGGGATTTGAAGGTTCTAGTGATTCTGAAGCCAATGATATTGGAGCTAACTATGTACCCGAACGGAGTGACTATGATGCCGATACTGATGAAGGAGTTTCGGATTCTGAAGATGTGCAGAAACAAAGTCAAATGTCATTAAGGGAAGACGAGGTTCCTTTGTCTAATTTTCAGTCGTATTATGGAAAGAGTAGATACAAATGGGCGAAGCACCCTCCAAATAGATCTGTGCGAACTCCCCAACATAATATAATTACGCGGCAGTCTACCTTAAAATTCACAGCTAATGGTGAAAAGGATGGGTACAGCATATGGAAGTGTTTTTTTTGACACTGATATTTTGGATGACAGAAATTTGCCAAAGAAAATAGACTAGAATAACATGACTTGATATAACAGAACTCCGAGCTTTTCTCGGACTTCTCATGTATAGTACAGTTTTTAAATTCAATCATGAAAATGCTGACTATCTTTTTGCCACAGATGGTACAAGTCGAGATATTTTTACCGTTTACCAATGACCATCCTGCAAATGTTGCACTGGTTGTAAATTAAATTAATATAAACAATTAATGTGAAGTGTCCTGTAAATATCTGCAATCCGCCTTGTACTTACGCTTGGATCATTTTCAACGATGTCAAGGATTACCTTTTCTTGTTCAGAAACAAGTTTCAATTGCCGTTCAAATATAATTCTCGCAGTCGCACAAACATACCAGATTCTCCAGCAGTGATAAAAACTTGTTCAAAAACCTTTCTATCTGGCAGTCTCCGATTCGGGAAACGACGCTGATAGTCGGAGACTGCGCGATTTGAGCGTTCGTTACAAAAGCCATAAACAAATAATATATCAGCATATTCACGATGGGAGGGATGGATTAATTAAGGCATATGAAATCAACTTTAAATCAATTTGCCCATGACAAACTAATAATTAGCTAGTATAAACAATGGTTACTTAGGAGTAAAAAAAGTAAAGGTATATTTTCCAACTCAGAATAGGACCCATATTTATAGAAACGTTTATATACATTTTCGGTCCCGGAATATGTAGTTGAAATATTAACATTTCTTCCTAAATCACCTTGTATTTAAAGATTATTTGAGAGATATAGAGAAATAAATAAATTTGAGTGATTTACTCAAAAAATCAAGGAAAATTAATCCATGCCCCATTTAATAATTGCTTATTTCTTCAGCCGCCTTCCCCCAAACGTCAGCAAGTGTTTCACGAGACTGGTTTCAGACCTTAAGCCGTCATCAGTCGAGCTCGAGTTGAACGTTCATTAGGCGATGATTAAATCTGAGATGGAGAGATTAAATAATCTCCTGCCGATGTTAACTTGGTTAGCTAAACGCGTCTCGAGAAGTTTAATAAAAGTTATTTGATATTTATTGATACATCTCTTCGAATTTAGGTTGCGATAGAAGAATTAACCATAGCCTATTTATTGAAGAAAGAAACTAAATACAAATATATTCACGCATATTGCATGTGATCGTTACAGGACCGCACTAGGAACTGTCTTCTTTTTGGGCGAGGTATAGCTAATATCGACAACTTCATCAGCTGTGTCCATATCAGACATTTTATGGAAACAAAATACAATTTTTAATAAATCGAATGCAACTTGATAAATGAAAAAATCTTACGGCAGTGTATGAGTTAGAGCCGCTAACTCTGTGTTTCTGTCGATCGGCAACCCGCCGATCATCTGTGTTTTCATTGGTGGTGTAAATCTGCTCTATCGCTTCCTGTCAATAGCAGGGGTGCTCAGCGTTTCTGGCTAAAATATCACGTGCTGATTACGCGTTGGTCATTGTTTTTGTCGACTGTCTTACTTCGGTAAATAGACTTTATTAACTAATTTAATTAACATCTCGTTTATCAAAGTTTGGTTAGACATTTTGTTCAGTCCTGGTATAAATAATTTGTTATGTTTACGGATTTTTTTGAAAATACTATTTAGTTCTTAAAATTAAACAAAAAAACATGTCTTTAAACTAATTCAAGATATTTAAAGAAAATCAAACTAAATCAAATTACGCCAACAAAAGTAAAATAGAACATTTATTAGTTTCCATCCATCCAAGTATCATCCACTTATTACATATCGATATTATTGCCTTCATACTGTCGTTTCATGTTTATCTAAAATAAAAGTAGAAGTTATAAATTTGAAATTGAACTTAAATAAAATTGAAAGCAAATTGAAAGACTAAACACTAATTGGAAACGGAATCGACATTTAGTCAATTTACAAACTTTCTATCACTCAAGTTATACGGATTGCTGCTGGATTTTTTATAGTTTCTAATAATTGGAATAATTACATTAAGACATATTTTAAATCTTTTAAACTTTTTACAGTTCATTTCAAAGTGTACATAATTAAACATATATAATAACGTTGCAGTGGTTCGTGGAAATTTTCCCGATTTCAAGTCATAATCATTATTAGATATATCGATTTTTATTGGAATGGTGTGAGTAGAGTGAGGTGAGAGAACTTTTACAATTTGACATTGATTTGCTTTACTATAATTTATTTTATATAAAAAAATATCATTCCTAGAGCGCAAAGACGTTCAAATTTTCCCCAGTTGACGCAATTTGAGAGGGTCTAAGTGTATTGTAGGTCTAAGAGAGGCCGGATTATCTTTTCGGAAAATTGGAAAAAGAATGAATAGGACTGTTCACACAGTACACTTGAAGAGCTTTACCCCTAAACACCAAAACACTTTTTTGAACTGCTCGACGCACGTTTCGCTAACCATGTTAGCATCATCAGGAGATGATTTAATCTAATTCCAAAACTAAACTATGTTCTATTTATATGAAAACCATACCTAAGGAAGCGTGTAAAAATCATAAACCGTGAAGTGTACTAAGCCTTACATTTATAATTGAAAAAGTTGACTGAAAGGAATCGGTCCTTTATCTCGGTTCATGACTTTCTTACATTTTTCTAATTGGATGCTTTCATATGCATCCAAAGCCCTATTATTATTAACACTTTTAATTAGTCTTAAATTACTAATATCTGTACTGTGGTCATGTTCGATTGCATGTTGGGCAACACAAGATTTTTCATTTCTCCCATATCTAATGTAGGCAATATGTTCTTTATATCTTGTCAATATGGATCTTTTTGTTTGCCCAATATACCTTCGATCACAGTCTTGACAACTAATTTCGTAAATCCCCGACTGTTCATGCTGCTCTACTTTATCCTTTGGATTACCCAGAACTTCTATTAATTTATTATATGGTTTGTACACAACCTTAATGTCCACTTTTTTCAAAATTTTGTCTAGTCCTCTTGTCAACTAGGCATCAAATGGTATTACCATGAATTTTTTTGTGTTCTGATCCTTTTGAAAAGTCGAAGATTCTTTCAATCATTTTCTGAACTTATGTTTTCTAATTAGTTTATCTACAATGTTCTTATTATAACCATTCACATTAGATACCTCCCTAATTAATTTTTATTCTTTGTTATAATTATCTTTATTTAAAGGAAAATTAATTAATCTATCCATCATAAAACTCAAACCAGCCATCTCATCATGGAAGCTATGATTCGAATCGTCAGGAATGTACCTCGAACTGGTGGTGGTATTTCTGAAAATTTCAAAATCTAACATATTTTTATTTTTTTCTACTGACTAACATATCCAAAAATGGTAAACTATCGTTGTTTTCGAGTTCATGCGTGAATATTATATTTTCGGATTTACTATTTAAGTTCTTAATAAAATCATCTAAATTTTCATTTTTCGAATCGAAAATGACAAAAATGTCATCCACATATCTTAACCATACCTTCGGAAAGTAACTGAATTCATCTTTTGCATCGGTTTCAAATTTACTCATAAATAAGTTGGCTAAGAACGGTGACAGAGGATTGCCCATTGCCGTTCCTTCTTGTTGTTCATAAAACCTGTTATTAAGCTGAAAACAATTTTGCTTCATACATAATCTTGTTAAGGAGATGTACCCAGAAACAATTTTGTTATTAAAACCGTTTAACTCGAGTAACTCCCTTAGGTATTCCAAGGTATGTGGAATCGGGACACTCGGAAACAACGATGAAACGTCAAAGGAAACCAAAACCTCACCTTCCTGTAAATGTGTATTTTTGACTTTTTCTATGAATTTGGTTGAATTTGTCACATAACAGGAAGGTAGTTGGTTTGGTAGATTTAAAGAAAATTCCTTTGTTAACCACTTTGCCAAGTTGTATGTTGGAGAATCAATGGATGATACAATTGGTCTCATTGATTTTCCTGGTTTATGAATTTTTGGTAGAGCATACAATCTTGGCACTTTTGGATTAGAAACATATAATTTGCTTTTCAGAGAAGGAGAAATAAGGCTGTTACAAGATTTCAATGTATCTCTGACTTCGTTAATCATTTTTGACAATCGATTCCTAGGTAATCGTTTATAAGGACCGCCTTGAATTAATTTTTCAACGCGTTCAAAGTAATCAGGTTTGTCCATTACTATAACTTTATTTCCCTTCTTCTGGATTGTCGAACGTCTGAGTTGAAACATTTTCTACTATGTTGATTTTGAGTTTTTTAATTTTTTTATTTAAAGATGACTTTTTTTAGTAAGTTTACTATTTACTGCTATGAAATTATTCCTCTAAAAATTGCACCAACATTCATGTTCTACATTAGTTAATTTAAAAGTTAATTTCTTGTAAAGATTGGAAGCCTGAATTTCAAGCATACTCCTTTTACTGTACAAATGTTTGATTTCTAAGTCAAGCCATTTCTGTTATTCAAAATTATTTATTTTGTCACATATGCTGGAAGATTTTGAAATATTAGTTTTAATAAAATTGAGAAATATTTTATTAGTCTGGCATGACTTAAGAAACCAAATATCTGCTCCAATAAACCTAATTTTAGTAGTGTACTTACGATAAAGATTTAGTTCCGCTGACCGTGTAGCCATCATAGATCAATTTTTCTATTGGAACCTTTGGTGTAAACACTAAACTTGAAGAAATTTACCACTAAACACCAAATAACTTTTTTTGAACTGCTCGACGCACGTTTCGATAACCATGTTAGTATCATCAGGAGATGATTTAATCTAGATAAAATCATCTAATGACGCACGTTTCGCTAAACATGTTAGCATTATAAGGAGATGATTTAATTTAGATAAAATTATCTCCTGATGATACTAACATGAATAGCGAAACGTGCGTCGAGCAGTTCAAAAAAAGGTATTTGGTGTTTAGTGGACTAGTTTTCGACTTAGTAACTTATTCTATACTACTAATAATAGAATAAGCGTTATAAAAAAATAACGAATTATCATTAAAGCTCTGACAAGTTTTATTTCGAATGTTCGAGAAATCGAGGAGGAATATCAACGCAAAAGTTTATGAAACGTTTGCGTTGATAGACGTAAACCAAGCTAAATAACGCGAACGAAAGTAAAACTACTCTTTCTTCGTTCTTTTAATACTTTCCATCCACTTCAGTTGCACATCACCATTATGATGTACGCACTGCAGGTTTATCGCTCTCTAAAACAAAGGTAGAAACTATAAATTTTACTTTTATCCAGCTTATAAAAAGAGCAAACACTAATACGAGACGGAAACGGCATTTTATCACTTTCCAAAACTTTCTATCAGTAACGTTATGGGAATAGCAATTCTAGTTTTTTTTTGTTTCGATGTTTTATTTCTGGTAACTGAAATTATCACTTTAAGATATTTTTCAAATATAATCAACTTTATTGTTTTGTTATAAAGGCTTGTTTATTAAAAATGACTGAGATACTATAGTGATACGATGGGGTATATCACTTGTGAACGTTTTTTTTCACGCAAAAAATAGTGTTCAATAAACACACGAAATTCGCTTTTTTAAAATAAAATAAATAATCCCTTATTCATTCGCAACTTTGGAATTTAAAAAACGTTACATAGGAATTTTGACCGTCAATGTGTCACTCACAGTTTGAAAACTCTGCCATTAAATTCTTTGTGCTATCGAAATGGTTTGAGAAGTATAGAAACAGATTTGACAAAAATCCATGAAGAAATCTAAATTATTTTTAGAGTCCCCAATAGCTCCATTTTATCAATTCTGGATTTTACTAACTTTTTTACTAATTTGATGATACTGAATATGAATCCACCACTCCTTTTATCGCATCACACACAAGGTTTTAATGCAAAAAATAAAAATAAAATAGTCTAACCAAATGTGGATTCAGCTATGGTACGCGCCCGATTCCACAAGGACCATAGGTTCTTATATATACATATACATATATATATATATATATATATATATATATATATATATATATATATATATATATATATATATATATATACCATATAACACAAACAGAAGCATAAATATTTTACATAGGGCTAGTTTCGCACTTTCAAGAGATTGCATTCAACATCACAGATACACTAAAAAACAATTAAAAACTGACATTAACAATACATTACAAAAATATACGAAAAAGTAACTGAAGTAACTGAACTCATATTTATAATAGCGTATATTCCAGTTACATATATAACTTAAATTTCCAAAAAATAGTCACATTAAGAAATTCAAAAATTTAATTATTGAAAAACATGGAATAAATACAAAACACATTAATACACATACAGATAAAAATTTTATTCATAAAACTATAGTTAACCTTTCAAGTAAAGTATTATCCGATTCTGAAAAGTATGTACTTTCTAAAGAACTAAATTTTAGTATTACATCGAAAGATGTTCTTAGTTAGACATTATTTCGGCAGTAGAGTCTGTTGCTCAAAAATTACCTTTGGAAAGTGCAAATGAATACAGAATCAGATTAAAATTTATCTTAAAAAAATTATTTAAAATCAAATAAAATTTACACAATAAGGAAAGGTTGGCTATAGATAAATTAAAAAAAGACAAATCTATTAAAGTATTACCATCAGATAAAGGTAACGCCACAGTTATTCTTGACACTACAGGATATAATAACAAAATTAAAAATTTAATTGATGAGGGAAATTACACTAAAATGCCTACAGATCCAACATTAAAAATACCAAAACAAATTTACAATACATTATATAAACATAAACGTGAATTTACAGATCTAGAAAGATTACAACTTACACGACATTATATATAGTAAACCACCTCATTTTTATGATCTACCAAAAATACACAAAACTAATATACCACTTCGCCCTATAGTTAGTAGTATAGATTCCCCATGTTATAAACTAGCAAAATTTAGATCAAATTTCGAACATTAAAATTATAAACCAAAATTTAATGATTAGTTTTGGTCCACCAGTTGATAAATCACTTTTAATAATTAGAAAGAATTTAGAACATGACACAACATTAAAAGATCGCACTAAACTAAACATAAATACAATTTTGGAATTATTAACTCTGGGCATAAAAACCACGTATTTTCAATTAGAAAATGGTTATTATCAACAAAACTTCCTAATGGCAATGGGTTCTTCTCTTTCTCCTTTGATGAGTAGTATTTTTATGGGGGATTTCGAGAATGGCATATTCAGTAAATCTCTTAAAAAGCCAATAATATGGCTTAGTTATGTTGATGGTATTTTTGCTATATGGCAACATAGCATTGATGATCTAAATACTTTTTTACAAGATATAAATTCTCGAGAGCCTACAGTTACGTTTACTTTAAAGATGGAGAGGGAGAATAAATTGCTATTCCTCGACACTTTAATATTAAAACAAAACACATTAAAAACTACAGTTTACAGAAAACCGACAAAAACAAATAGGTACCTAAATTTCTTGGGGCGAATAATTCAAATATTACCTAATATTATACCGAAAAAATACGAGGAGTGAAGAGAGTTAAATTATTACATTTGAATTGAATGTATATCCGAACTAGCGGACGTTGCGCACAGTAACGCACATCTCTTGTCGAGTAGTCGAACTATTTTGTATCGTATGGAAACTTTACGTTGTTTTTCGATTATTCGCCATGATTATTTCACGATTAACCCCTCCCTCCCCCCCAAACTAAATCCTGCATACGCCCGTGATATCATCTATATATTTTTTGGTAGTATGTCACTCTCATTAAAAACTATTTTTGTCAATGTAAATATCATTGACAATAACACCTCCCGAAACGTTAACGTTCAAAAGTTTGTATTTTTTTAGAAAATAAAAATTTTGTTCGTTAGGCAAATTTATTACAGAAAAGAATCATTGAGAAATTTGTCTCCGTTTGGTTTTTTGTTTTGTACCCAGTGATTCTTTATTTACATAAGAACAGATATTTTTTTGAGTTTTAAATCGTGGCGAAAAACTCAAAAAAAAGAAAAAAGAAAAAAATATTCAGAGATTTCTATATCACTTCCATTTTCAATTTCTGATCTGGGTTCAACATCATCGAAATCAAGTTTACAACGTCTAGATATTTTCCCTGACAATTATGGTGATCTTAATGAAACACAGGGAGGACGATTTCATCAAGACCTCAAAAGTATGAAAACAAGATACCAAGGTCGGTTGTAATAGAATATGATGGCTGATTACTGTTGGTCAATAAAACGTAATATACGAGACGCAATTCTACAAAAATCACTCCCGGGCGTAATTTTATAGAAAAATACAAAATATATCACTCAGAATAATCGAAATGTTTGAATAAATATATTTTTGACTTAATAATTGATTTTATCCTTAAAAAAATATAAGTTTTTTTAACACGCTTTTATTAGCTTCACCTCTATCTATCTATGTAACGGAATCTTTGAAACGTTCTTTTCACCCACTTCAAAACAGATTAAATTGGAACCTTGCACACTTACCAAGGACCGATGACAATACAATAATTTAATAAGTTTGTCTTATAATCCTGAACGGGATCGTCGGGATCAAGGATTTGCTTTCGGAGAGGGTTACAACGATTACAACGCCCAAAGGAGGGCAGTTCGAACAGAAAATTTGCGAAAAAAAAATTAAATAAATCATAGTTTAAAAAAACTAAAAAAACACGCTTTTATAGCAGATCGAACTAAAAAATGAAAAATAAATTATAGTTTAAAAAAACTAAAAAACACGCTTTAATGGTAAACCGAACTAAAAAGTAAAAAATAATTTGTAACATAAAACAAAACACATAATTAAACAAACGATAATTTTATCAATTCTGTTGTTTGAGATATACAGTGATCAGATATAGGTGTGTCTGTGGTAGTTCGAAGGGGTTAAGTCCGGTGAATACGGCTGGTGTACACATTTTGGAACATCGAGTCCAGGGCCCATAAGCCTTTGGGTGTATTCTGGTCGTTTTCCTTCAATTCTCGATTCAGTTTTATCAATTGTTGTCGGTATCGATCGCCAGTATTCATGCTATCAGGTTTCAGCAGTTCGTAATACACAGCTCTCCTACTATCCCACCAGATACAGAGCAAAGCCTCTTTTCTATGTATATTGCGCACTGGTTGGGATGTTCAATGCCAGCCTGGATCAACCCATGATTTTTTGTGCTTTTGCACAACTCGATGGAAAAAAACTTTTCTTTTCTGCCTGGAAAGCAAAATTTCTCAAGTGGTTTTTTGCCTTTCAATGTCCCCTTCCTTCAATGGTGGATTGGTGGATTGGAACATATTCATATCTATGAAATACTATGTTTTTTTTGTATAATGACAATTAACAACGAAGTGACTGGTGATGGCGTATGTTTGCCTCCCAAATGCCATAGATGTCATTAGTCTATACCAACAAATGTATTAATAACGCCATCTCAAACCCAAACCCCTATTATATTCAGATTGATTCAAATATGAATACTGGATGTTGCACATTTTTTGTTTCCTAGTATATGTAAACCAGTTATCGTTCCGATCAAATACATTTGTTCCACATTTTGGTTCTTATTTTCAATAAACTAATTCGGTAGAGATTGATAGTATTAATGGAGCTATAAATTTGGTTTTTATTTGACGGTTCGATCGAATTCTAAAACTGAGGAATGTTACATTAATTATTATAATTCTATATGTGACTTTCTCGAATGAAAGGCATTTGTGGAATTGAAAACAGACAAAAGAGGTTAATTTTTTGAAATACATAGAACATCCTTAGGATTTTTTTTTTCTTTATTTGGCTTCGCCACAATTCAAAATCACACTAAAATCAATTGGAATAATTCCAAAACGGTATTAAAAGAATCGGTAACAAAATACAGAAGATTAAAAGGAACCGCTATAATTAATTTAAATAAAAATAACTCTATTGCTATGCCTTCGACAGACTTAAATTCAATATGGTTCCCGAATCTAAAGAATACAATTAAACAAATTTAAGAATTTCAATACACAATCAGTCAGTAAACAATCACATAGTAAAACCTATATATATATATATATATATATATATATATATATATATATATATATATATATATATATATATATATATATGAACACTTTGTTGATTACTTGACTGGGGATGGGCCCCTCCCACCCCTTCCATTGGAGGGCACATGTTTCGTCTCTTGATGTTTAGACTCTTCAGGGCACCGATAAGTGCTCTCTCGTCAAGAATAGAAAGATTCCATCCACAATCGGGTGTCTATTGACGCTGTTGTCTCATTGGGGCGCATCCGACGAGAAGTCGGCGAAAAGTATGGGTTGTTGACTGAGGATGGGATCTTCCTATTCTGTCGGTGCCCTGAAGAGCCTAAACATGAAGAGACGAAACATGTGCCCTCCAATGGAAGGGATGGGTGGGGCCCGTCCCCACAGTCAAGTAATCAACAACATGTTCATTTAGACGGAGACGCAGGTTGTTGTGTGTTCCACATGAGATTGTGGAACCCAGCAGTTGGATGTCTGATGACACTCAGCACTGTTGTCTCATTGGACGCAGTCCAAATATATATATATATATATATATATATATATATATATATATATATATATATATATATATATATATATATGGGCCCTGGTGCACCACGCGAAGTACAGTTAGAGGCGTTTGATATTATTAGCCTTTCTTTGCGCCCATACTGATTTCATTCTTTCGCTATGAGCTTTTTTCCTTTCATCAGACCAAGTTGTTCCATCAATTATTCTATTGGAACCTTTGGTGTGAAACACTAAACTTGAAGAGATTTACCACTAAACACCAAAATACTTTTTTGAACTGCTCGACGCTCGTTTCGCTAACCATGTTAGCGTTATCAGGAGATTAAATTTTATTTTATTTTAAATTAAATCATCTTCTGATAATGCTAACTTGGTTAGCGAAACGAGAGTCGAGCAGTTTAAAAAAGTGTTTTGGTGTTTAGTGGTAAATCTCTTCAAGTCAAGTTGTTCCAGTCTGGCCAACCTCCCAAACATTAACCTTTCGTCTGAAACAGCTTCTATACAATTTGTGTAATATTTGCTGATCTTGAAGGAATGGGTGGGGCCCGTCCCCAGTCAAGTAATCAACCACATGTTCATTTAGACGGAGACGCAGGTTTTTGTGTGTTCCACATGAGATTGTGGAACCCAGCAGTTGGATGTCTGATGACTGTTGTCTCCTTGGACGCAGTCAAATATATATATATATATATATATATATATATATATATATATATATATATATATATATATATATATATATATATTATAAACGTATGGACCCTGGTGGGCCACGTGAAGTACAATTAGAGGCGTTTGTTGCTTTTAGCCTTCCTTTGCGCCCATACTGATTTCATTCTTTCGCTATGAGCTTTTTTCCTTTCGTCAGACCAAGTTGTTCGAATCTTCCTACATTTTTCTCTCTGGCCAACCTCCCAAACATTAACCTTGCGTCTGAAACAGCTTCTATCCTGAATTCAATTTGTGTAATATTTGCTGATCTTAGGTCCTCTTTAATTGCAACTATCCATTTAATTATCTCTACTTTAGCTCTACTCCTATTTTCATAAAATTCGACTATTTGTCTAGTTAGCCTACCCGGATTCATCCGTTTTATGTGTCCGTAAAACTTAAGTCTTCTTTTCCTCATATCGCAATGTATATCTATGTATTTTTCTATCCTTCTTTTCAATCTCCTCAATGTCTCTCTTTCTATTCAAAATGAACCTTTCTGCCCCATATAGACATTCTGGCTTAATAACTGTGTTGTAATATTTCAGTTTTGAACTTCTAGTTATGTAACGTTTTTCATGGTTATTTCACCCAAATATTTAAATTGGCAGTCTCATCTGATGTTACCATATTTTGTTTTCAGAAATGGTGTTCTTAGTCTGTTGCTGCTTAGTCTGTTTCAAAGGAAATTTGGAGTCCTATCTTTTCGGCTGTTTCTTTCAGGATTTGAATCTGTTTTTGTGCCGTTAATATATCTTGAGCCAAAATTGTTAGATCATCAGCAAACGCCAGACAATCAATTTTTATGTTGGTCCTCCCCATTTTAATGGGCCGGTCAATATTCTCTGAGATGTCACCCATAAATTTAACTTTTGACCTTGTGTTAGTTAGTGCGGCTTTAATAATTGCCAGTGTTTTCAGATCTAGTTCTTGTTTTTTCAAGATTTGGAGTAGAGATTCGTGGTCAGTAGAATCAAATGCTTTTTTGAAATCCACAAATGCACAGACGAGATTTTTTGTTGTACAGTTTTTGATGTCTTAGGATCAACTTTAGATTCTGGATCTGCTCGGTCGAAAACCTGCTTGATATTCACCAATTTTAGGTTCTAACTGTCCCTGCACTCTGTCTAGTAGACATTGAGATAGAATCTTGTAACAAACTGGGAGAAGAGATATCCCTCTGTAGTTGCTTACATCCGCTCTATCTTCCCTCTTATGTAGTGGATGGGTTAGAGCATCCTTCCAATCCTCCGGAATCCGTTCGATTCGCCAAACTTCCTTGTAAAATTTTGGTTATTTCATTGATTGTACCTGGACCAGCGGATTTCAAAAGTTCAGTTGTGATTCCATCTTCACCAGAAGCTTTGTTATTTTTAAGCCGCTTGATTTGACTAATTATTTCATCTTCATTCGATGTAGTTCACTGTCATAAAAAACTATTATTGTCAATCTAAGTATCGTTGACATAGACAAAAAATATATTTACTTCCTATATTCTCCGTCTCCGTTTGGTTTTTTTTCTTTTTACCCAGTGATTCTTTATTTACATAAGAACAGATATTTTTGATATTTTTTGAGTTTTAGAAAAACGCAAATAAAGAAAAAAATATATGAACAGGCCACAATCATACAGACGTTACTTATCCTTAGGATTCATGCATATATATATATATATATATATATATATATATATATATAAATATATATATATATATATATATATATATTATATATATATATATAATATATATATATATATATATATAT